>JAULCE010020342.1:0-14045 GCA_032359355.1 Macoma nasuta | reverse complement strand
TCTCACCAAACTTTACACACATGTTTGTGACCATAATATCTTGATCAAGTTCGACAGTCATGTAAATCACTTTAGTCGTAATTTGGAGTTACAGCCATTTTTGTGAAAATATGGCAATTTTGACAAAGCGGCAGAGGGGGCATCTGTGTCAGTTGGACACATTTTCTAGTTTATAATGTTTTATCTACTACTCTGTTTTATACTGTTATTACTCTCTGTCTTCAGCCACCCCAAAAAGTTAATGTACTTTTTCTAAAAATCTGACAAGCTGATTTATCATAAATTAATATTTATTCAAAATGCTCAGACAGAGGGTCAAATAGTGTAGACTTTAATTAGACTGCTCGAGAAGGACCTACACTATAATTCCATGTCCGTGCTGGCCGAAGTAACTACTGTACTCTTAACTCATTACCTCATATGCTAAATTTAGATCATTACCTCATATGCTATATTTAGATCATTGCCTCCTTAGCTATATTTATATCATTACATCATGTGCTAGATCAATATTTATTTCGAAAATGAGAAATTTCAGGTCAGGAAAATGCCAATTTTGTGGGAAATGGAGAATTTGCTCCTTATGAGCAAATGTTCTATTTTCCAATTACATTTTCCAAAAATCATTTGTTCTAGATGTGTCAAAATCCGTAAGTATGAGGTAAAAGGTTAAGTCCTCGGCTACTGTATGATCAATCACTGTTATTATCCTGAAAATGTGACAAGTTGATTTTACAATATGATACTGTATTCAATGGTAGAATATAGATTGACAAATAGTGCAGACCCTGACCAGATTGCTCCTGAAGAAGCAATCTGTTTAGGGTCTGCACAATTTACCCATGTCCCGCTTGCTGAAAACTTAGGGTAATAACGTTAACCTTACAAATTGGTTTGTTACCTTCTAATACAAATTGGATTAGTATTGGATTACAGGGGAGAAAGGTGCTAGATTTTTATCCTATTGAAAAGATATTGATATAGTTAGATCATAATTATGATTACAGTTATATTGAAGTTTTAACAATCTCAGAGACTTAATCTGGAAAGAAATTGGGAAAAACGACACCAATAGATATAAATCCGTGTGTTAGTCTAAAGCAGGTTGCAAAAAAATGTCCAAAGACCTCCAATAGATATTAATCAGTGTATAACTAAACCAGGTTGCAAAATTGTTTCCCAAGACTTCCAATAGATATTAACAAATGTGTTACTAAACCAGGTTGCAAAGTAATTTCCAACAGTGCAGGCTCATATCAGCAGGAAATTGGTCCCAGAGGCGCCGTCTAATCCATGTCTGCTTTACAAAATCCTCTGTTGCTCATTATTGGATGTCTTATTGATACTTATAGAAAACACTAACTGCCTTTTAAGTATACACGTATTCTCACATAGCATTCATCGTTTCCGGGTTAATACAACCATCATGAATTACCTTATCTTACACATGTGTAAGACAAGAAATGACGTCATTGCGTCATCATACTATGTTGTACCAAATGACGTCTCAATACAGGACATTACTTTCAGCTTATTCCGTTATCAGTTAACTAGTTTTAGTATCATTCATATTCTTAAATATGTGAATATTAAAAAATGTGTGAAGAATCTTACACTCGTTGTCTTTTAAGATAAGCTTTTCTTAAACTTGTCTAGAATAAAATGTTATTAAGCTCACCAAAGGCTCCCTTAATAGCATTTTTTCTAGACTCGTTTGAGAAAAAATCTCAAATGACAACTCGTGTAAGATCCTATATTTCTGTCATCAGAACATGAGTAAACAGTGTAGACCCTATCAGGAGGGAGAAGTCAAATCCAAAAATGATCCATCTGACTAGGCATGCTCTCTGAGTTTCACATTTTGTTTTAAGAGCCATTTAAAATTGTGGCTTTCCTTTCTCCTATATATTTCCTATCCATCATATACATTCATTGTGTTTGATTGTAAAAAAAAGTATATGGATAAAGGGTTAAGGATAGTTTTCAATATTGAGCTGTGTTAAATGTAACATTGCTGCACTTATAAAATACAATGTAGCAAGAGAGGTAAATTTATGTGTGCTACAAAAGTATTGCTACAGTGGTCTCCCTTGACACATTAACTATCTTGAGCAGAGGCAGCCATAATCTATCAGAAATACTTTCCTTGTTTCCCCGGAAAAGCAACTTATTAGGAGTTCCTGTAGGAGGTACTTCTAATGAGTGGTCCTGAATAGAGTTAATGTTGATTATGCTTTTTGGTGCCTCTGCAGCAAATTCCTTTTGCAAACATTTTGGGAAATGGAGCATTTGCTCATTATGAGCAAATACTCCATTTTCCACAATGTTTTCAGAACCTCCAAATTTGGCATTTTCCTTCTTTCTAGAATGACGATCTTCATTTTCATCAGATGCTTTCATTGTGGATGAGTCTAAATAATATAGCATATGTTAATCCCTTTCAGTGCAGGGTATATTCATCCGTTGCAAACATGGTAGACCCAGATCAGAGTGCTCCTGTAGGAGCCCTCTGATCAGGGTATGCACTGTTTGCATATAATATATGTTTGGCTATGTCCATATTATTACTAGGGAAGTTATTTTATACACCAATATTATTATTTGTATATCTTAAAGTATATAGTGGGCAGATTCTCACATAAATAGGTTTAGGGGAGAAATAAGAGATTGAGATAAAGGATAGGCACTGGTGGTAGACCGCTGTATATTAGTGTCACAGTCATACAAAAAACCTTCTCCGTGTCACTCCCCATTCAAGAGTGGTCATGTTTGACTGATCAACAAAGGATGGCTAATTGTTTTTGACATTATTTTATGGTAATTAGTGGGCCAATTAGCAGCGATCAGGAGACATTTCTTCCCTCTATATTTCCTTACCCCCATGACAAAGATTTTGAGTTAAAGATAACCTAGTTTATTCTTAAAGCTCACCAGTGGCAGGTATTGAGAACTGTTGCAAAATTATTGACAATTGTTTGATTTAAAGATCAGGTACCATACCACTCAGTGTCTGATTGTTGATGAGGATTGTTTGATGCACCAATTCTATGCATGCTAAATTGATATGAAATTCTTGCTTATGAGGAAACTCTTCTTTATTCATAATGATATGACGACAATTTGGAAATGTTAGTGTGCATTGAGTTGAGGAAAACAAAAGAAACTATTTGCCCATTTGCAAGTAAATGTCCATTGTATGTTGAAAAGTTAATATGTATTTTGTGCTTGTCCATTGAAGTGGCAGACTATTGAGTCATACTTTAAGGTTCTGCTTATAACGATGTCTGCTGTAGAAATAATTTCAACTTTTATTAGAAGTTCGGGTAATTCGAACTTATAAAAAAATAATACCCCAACTTTGATATAACAAGGTTCGACTGATCCAAAATTATATAAATCAATGTGTAAATTATAAAGAAGTATAGCAACGAAACACGGACAGGTGACTAATTAAGTTTGATAGATGCTACGGGAATCCGTACACGAACCATTGTAATTGTAAATGTTTTCATTAGCCATTTCCTTCAAAGAAGAGCCTTTGAGCCCCTCTGTAACTAATGGCTATTAAAACATTGTAGTAAATGTTCCCTCCATGTCCTGCAATAATTTTAATAAAATTCAAAAATGATATTTTCTTTTTGCCTAGATGTAAGCGACGAAAGAGTTAATAACAATGAATCATTCAGTGGGTTTAACAACTTCGTCTCGTAGTTGAATAATGCTTTAGTGAAATCTATTCGCTATCAAGCCATTGATGTTAGTGTCAAGCAGTAAAAGCTTTACAGATAAAAGTGAGAACAAAAACTAAAACGCTTCCGCTGCAAAGAGATAAAAGTTTGTTGCCCTGTGTTCAGTAATAGGAAAAGCTTAGCTTGGTATGAGTAGGCGTTTGTATTTAGACAACCGTAGGGCGTCTTATCAAACAATTGACCTTATAACTTACGACTCCATATCAGAAAGTAATGGGCAACGATCCCACCTTAATAATAAAGCATGTCGTTGTATGTCCCCAACATACACGCACATACAGGCTCTCTTTAGTCCGACAGGTGGTTGTCATCTAATTACCTTACACACTTCTGTCCTTTCCAAGTAAAATCTGCCGATCAAAGCTATCACTATCTTACTTACTTACTTACTTCGTTACTTGGTTAATTAGTCACTTCGTCCGTAGGCGTGACTCTCAAGTTCCTCTTGAAGGATTCCACACTAGGTGCAGACACTAATTTGGATGGCAATCTGTTCCACTTGTCAACCACACGATTTGAGAAAAAGTTCTTTCTTATATCTGTGTTAACAGTGACTCTGTGAAGTTTGTGTTAATGTCCCCGTAGATCTCTATTTGGTCTATGAAACAGGTTCATTCACATAAATCAAGAAAAGTACAGGTCCCAAAATAGAAACTTGGGGAACCCCACTTAAAACTGGTTTCCATTGCTTTATTCATGAAAAACTAGTAACACTAATTGCTGCCGAGTAAGAGCCATTTTGCAGTTATTTCTATCTTTCTTATTGGATCTCGCGTTATGAGCCTTTGAATCCCTTTGATACACCAAACAATTCTGGAATGTCAGACAATTCAGTGTAAGGTTCACATGTTTACCTTTCAGGAAGGCTAGGACCGACTCAAACACAAATTTACTAGACAAAGGAAACTTGATTCCATGATAGTTGCATTGAAAAACAAGAACAGCATATTGGAGAAACTCAACCCTTACAATGCTGAATATGATACAGAAGAATCCGCCAACTATGGATATGTATTATAAGATATAAAACTTGCTTATAAAACAATATAATATTTTTCCTTAGAAAAATTAAAGACTTCATCTTATCAGATTATATGTTGTGAATACCTAATTATCACTTTATACGATGCCTTTTCCTTCAAAAAATAGCTTTGTAGTAACCCGTTTTGTAATAACGCCTCGTTTTGTAATATTACATATTATGACATGACGTGCAGCGTGCATGCTTTGTACAATTCCTATAACCATTAATAGCAAGTTAATATACATTTTCGACGCCTCTGTAGCATATGATTATAGAAAACATTGTTGGAGAAATGGAGCATTTGCTCATTATGAGCAAATGCTCATTTTCCCACTATGTTTTCAAAGCATTTATAAATTTGCATTTTCCTTTCTCATATATAATCTTCCTTTTCATCATATACTTTCCTTGAGAATGGGTCTAATATAGCATATTAAGTAAACGTTAAATGCGATAAGCAGTGTTCATTATTATCATTGTATGAAACTCATTGACTTTAAACGAAACGAGACTTGTCATGACCCATGTCATATGATTTCAATGAACTCACTGACGCTAACATTTGCTTTAAGTCAATTCGCCACAAGAAAATGAAAACAAATGACTTATCTGTAAATATGACCATATGGCGAATATTTACCCGGCGAAAGCGTCAACTCTTAATGGCACTCAAACAAAATACGAAATAACAAATATGTAAATTTAACTGTTGTGGCTGCAGCAAAGATACTATGACGACAGCCTCAAATTCTAAATGCCAAACTATTAATTCTAGGGATAAACATTCTTATCAGGTGACAAACGTTTAAGACAAGCGACTCCATTCTGGTCAAACGCCATATTGCGATAAGTTGGGCCCGTGAAAGAGGATACGACAGGTACCATCAAGTCTTACCTTTTCACCGCCATAGGCGACTCAAGTCGACGTTGTAAAAAGTGAAGTACCAGATCAGACGCCGCCTAGAAGGCGGCGCCTGATCAGGGACTTCACCTTTTGCTACAAAATTAATTTATTCTGGATATAAGGGATTCGGAAAACCAAAGTTTATTTAATTATTTATGTTATTGATTTCGTTGAACAGTTTGATTTTAAACCAGTTACAACGGACAAGTTTAAATTCGGCGGCGAAAGTGCTAAAGGCATTACAAACTATGTTCAATCCTTTTGAATATTTTACTCATGTCCAACTTTAACTCAACTTTCATCGTTGGATTTCACAGGTTTGTTGCCCAAGCACTCTAACTTTGAATATGCATTCTTCAATTTATCTCTTGCTCCCGTTTTAAATGTATCAATAAAACGGCGAATGACAACACCTTTGTTACAGCATGACATTCACCAATAGGACAAATATTCCGGCATTTTAGAACATGATGCACACGATGACAAACCTGTAAAATGTTAGTAATTTACACTGATCTTCAAGGCACTATATTTAGTTAAATATTAAGTCATTTTGCAAATTTAAAAGTGGTAATGTTTAAAATGTTTGCTCTTTGAAAAGGTCAAGGGTCAATCATTCGAAAAGTCAAATATACTACAGATTCAGTTGAAAACAAAACCCTGTCAAGCTCCCTCATACTTTGAAAACCTTTTTGCAAATGTTAGCTTGCATACATGAACGTTTCTGACGAGTGTGTTCCCTTTTGTATCATAATATGCATTCTTATATAATTTTATATAATTTTATAGACAATAATATGTAACAGATATGTTCTGAAAGACGGATACGATAAAAATTGATGTCGTTTGAAAATATAAGTGTACAATATACATTATTTTAGTATATAGTCTTTTAATGTCAATAATATCATTATCAAGCAAACGTCTGACACAATCTAAGTTGATCGGAAATCTTTAAACATCATTTATATAAAAACAAAACAGAATTAGTTTAAGTTAGTTTTATTTTTGGTGACAAAAAGGCAGATAAAAAAAGAAAACGCCAGATGTCATTTGAGTTTGAGCATTATCTCAGTTTAAGAAGTTTAGCGATTCCCGGTCTTAGTTCTGATGCATGAGTTTCGAAATACAGTCTAGTCTCGATTGTTCGAATTCGGATTACTCAAAGTCCCGATTCTTCGAATTCGTTTTCTGAACCAAAATTACATTTTTATTTCTTACAGTACTCATATCATGGCTGTGGGACTTATTTTTACTAGCCCAAATCACCTGAAGTGCGAATTACATTCGCACTTCAGGTGATTCGGGCTTGTTAAAATAGCCCCCACAACTTCGAATAATCGAGACTCGACCGTACTTTTTCTGTTGTAAATTTGAACAAAATAATAAACATCCCATACTATTTAATTGCGTGATTGACCTTTTAAACTTTTGAAAAACAGTTATTGATTGCGTCTTGAAGATCAGCGACAAAAATCACATGTTTCACTTTCTAGTGAAATGCAACACAATATGTTTTAAGAAAATGTAACGAATAGAGCAAATTTACTTTGTACGAAATATTTTGATACAAAACAGACATATTCAATTTGTTTCAGTGTATGATACTACTCGAAATTAACCATGTTTTGAAATGACAGTTTTAACAAAACAAATCAAACAAGACTGGTATGAAATGTCTATACGAAATAGTCCATTCACAGCGACTATAGAAATTTCAATAAAACGGTGTTTTAATTACTACCAGTTTTTATCAGCGACATATTTAGCATCATTTTGAAACAACTTTGAACAGGGAAAAAGGCCCAACACGATGCCATTGAATTGCATAATCAGTATGTCTAAAGTAGAACTGTGCAATTATCAGCGAAATAATTACCGGTCGTAAATCTCCCTAGCGGATAGTGCAACTATTTTATTGCTCGTTTATGTAAACTTTCTCAGCACTTCACCCATTCACTGCTGTAAGCAACTATATGCATGCGCAATATTTCTTCTGCTTCATTTTCAAACTTTCCACAGATTAACTTAATTTTGTGGCAAAAATATTGGCCGAGTTTCAAAACAGCTTGGATCCGGATGAGGCGCCGACTTACTCGGCGTCTCTACCGGATCTAAGCTGTTTGCCAATGACACTATGGGTCGGGGGAAGCAGGGAATGGGTTAAGGTAAATAGAAACGGCAATAAAATATTCAATAAATTGTCGTTTTGCAAACATAGTGGATAGTGACACATTTTTCCGTTACGAGCAATCCTAAATTTTCTACAATAGCATCACCGTCATCTGCTAATCAGCTATTACCAAAACGACTTTATATGTGAAAAATGTTATAAGATATTCCGCACTAAAGTTCTTATTTTCATTTGTAAAATGTAGCATTCCTTTTTATATAACGATGTATCGATATAATTATGTTTCCTTAATCAAGCCATTTTACTTAACCCTTTCATCGCCATATGCGACCCAAATCGACATTGTACAAAAGTTAAGTTCCAGATCAGACGCCGCCTTAAAAGGCGGCGTCTGATCTGGGACCACTTCCTTGAAACAAAATGTAATCCGAATATGAGGGTTTCAGAAAAGCCAAAGTTTATTTAATTATTTTTGTGTTGATTACAATCGACAATAATTATTGTAAATGTGGTTAAGAAAGGGTAAGAAAGCTCATGTGTAATGTTCCTAGTGCTTAGTCGTAATGTTACATGACAACCCTGCGTCAATGTCGTGCGCTGTTCCCGTCACCATGGCGGCGCTGTCACTCAATAGATAGAGTATCGGCGACACTATTTCCGGTATGGTAGGAAGCCGTGGAATAGGAGTCCTCTCCTGGTATATATCAACAAGAGGTAGCCCCGTCATCTCCATGACGTGACCAATTAAATCGGTCATCACAAGTGTCGGCCTGACGGAGTTAACTCTAATGTTGTGCGGACCAAGCTCCAGTGCAAATTGCTTAGTAGCCATATCTACAGCGGCCTTAGAAACGCCGTATCCAAGACCACAAGGGAACGCTGCTGCACCGAGAACGCTAGCTACATTCACTATCGATCCATTGATCTTCGATTCGATCATTTTCTTTGCTATAACTTGGGTACAGTTTATGACGCTGAATAGATTGTTGTGCATATAGAATTCCAGCTGTTCTTTTGTAAAGTCCAGTGCCGGAAGCGCATACGGTGCTGAACCAGCATTATTTACAAGTCCATCCAAAGGTTCTAATTTTTCCAATGTTGCCTTGGTAGCGTCCCAGTCTTTCAAATCCTGGTTGATGGGGATGATATCTGGATAGTCGTTCACCAATGTGTCCAACGTAGACTTTGTCCTACTGAGGGCATACACCTTGCAACCAGATTTTGCCAGGGTGATTGCAATGGAACGACCGATGCCCTTACCTGCTCCGGCCACAAGAACCTTTTTACCAACGAAATTGAATTCCATGTTCCTTCAGAAAACGCCTTCCCTTTTTGTCATATAACCGATATGTTAATGATGGTGTCTGTTATGATTTAATCTTTTAACCTGGTCATTAAAAATGGGTCAGAGATAATAAGTTGTTCACATCCTAATACACGTAGTCTTCTGCCGGACATGCTTATTTGACTTATTTGCAGAATAAGGTCTCACGTTGCAAACAATATAAGCCAAACTCAATGTGGCATCTGGTAATGGTGTTTTCAGTAAGAAAGTTTTTAGTGATTCTGATAGGCATAGACCAGTGTAACCCTATACGTAGTTGCAATGGAAACACAGCAGTTTTCATGTTGTTATTTAGCTCGCCTATTCGAAGAAACAGGGGCCCTTATGTAGTCACACCGGCGTTGACGTTGGTCCCATAACACTGGAATATATTTTGACTAAATTGTACCCCTTTAGTGTAGGTCCTGGTAGACGATGGCCCCGATTGGCGCGCTATATTGTCCTCCGACAAATTATGTTGATCTGCGTAAACCATATGGTGTCGTAATGTGGCAATCTATTATATTTTGCAAACTGCACAGATAACTGATCTGCGGAGAACGTATACAGACTAGGGAACATACTGTTTGTAGATACAAGAAGGTTGTCATACGAGAGACTCAGCTTAAAACTTTAACATTTAATCCGTTTAGTCCAAACAATCGCCTAACGGCGCCATTGTAAAAAAAGTGCAGTTCCAGATAAAACACCGCCTGAAGCATGCGTCGTCTGATCTTTGATTTCGCTGTATGCAACTTATTTAAAATCTAAACCTAGTATACGGCTTTCAATATATCCAATACTTATTTTAAAGGCGTTTGTGCCAGTTCAAAATCTCGGCTCTCGCGAGAGTTATGTTACACCGGTAATTAATAATAATTACTAATAAGTAATTAAATAATACGAGCATTTCACATTGTTTAGATTGTTTTAATTATTTTGTATACATATTTGTTACTTGTTACTTGATTATATGTTACATATTTGTTACATATGCATTTTTTACATTGCATTTAATTAATCGATTTTTTTAGTGTAATGGTAAATGGTTCTAAGCCGTAGAAAAAATGGGAATTTGATTAATAGAACAGAGTCAATAAAATCTTAAAAATATCGGTGACCCCTATTGTGTAGTTCAAATTTCAAACAAGTATTTGCATGGTCTTTCAAACTACCAAGTTTAAGCCAAATCTATTATTTAGAAAAAATCGCCCTTACTGCCGCAAACGCCTTTTAATTTGTTTCAATCGACAATTAATTTTGACGCAGAAAGAATGCAGGGTTATTTGTTCATTATCAATACCTGCTGATAAACTAATGCTGGTAGTTTGGCAGTGCAAGATGAGACCTGAAGAAGAGACAGACTATTTAGTTGCCGCAAGTAAGTGTAAAAAATGCAAAAAGCAAAAATATGATAAACTGAGTTATATTCTCATTTTCCTTTCACGCCATAATGTTTAAAACATATTTTCACAAGATGCATTAAAAATGTCAATGGTAAAAACTTCTCTTAAGTAGATCGTGTTTAACTCATTCACTGCCGGAGGCAATTGTGCGCATGCGCAATATTTCGTCTGCTTCATTTTCAAACTTCACATTTTAATTTAATATTTGGCAAACATATTGACCGAATATGAAACAGCTTGGATTCGGATGAGACACCGAATTATTCGGCGTCTCATCCGGATCTAAGCTGTTTGCATATGACACTATGGTTCATGGTAAGCAGTGAATGGGCTCAAAAAAGATGGCTTCTGATTAAAACAATGACATAAATCAATCCTTTCTGCATTTACTGATCCCGATTGTTTAGTGAATGTTTGAATCATTATATGACATACTTTTTACTTCGTACTTACTGTGTGTCTATTAACAATTGAATTTGTATAAAACTATTAATAATAAATAACAATTGTGGGAATACGATAGGTAAGAACATTTGCAGTACTGAAAAGATGACAACACACGCTGTTGCGCTTTTAACCCCTTAACTGCGAGAAGCAATCATGCACATGTGCTATTTCCTCTGCATCCTTTTCCAATTTCACATTTTAACTATTTTTGGCAAAACATATTGGCCACATGTCAAACAGCTTTGATCCGGATTAGACGCCGATTTAATCGGCGTCTCTTCCGGATCTAAGCAGTTTGCATATGACACTATAGTTCGGGGTAAGCAGTAAATGGGTTGAAAAGGTGGCTTCTGAATAAATAATGACATAATTCAATACGTTCTGCATCTAAGGAGCCCAATTGTTTACTGAATGTTTGAATCATTGTATGAAATACTTTTAACTTTGTACTTACTATGTGAATTAATGCGTATCTTTTAACAAAAATAAATTTTAATCGTGGTATTAAGATAGATAAGAAAACTTTGCATGACTAAACTGATGAGAACACTTTTAAGAAAGAAAACAACACTGTTGCTCTGTTAACCCCTTAACTACCGGAAGTAAGTATATGCATGTGCAATATTTAATCCGCTTCATTTTCAAACTTTATAGTTTATCTTATTTTTTTCAAAATATTGGCGAAGTGTCAAACAGCTTGGATCTGGATGAGAGGTCTCATCCGGATCTTAGCTGTTGTCACATGACACTTTGGTTCGGGGTAAGCAGTGAATGGGTTAAAAAGATGGCTTCTGAATAAAACAATGGCATAAGTCAATACTTTCTGTATTTAGTGATTCCGATTGTTTAAAACAGTCCTTGACTTTTTCGCATAAAGCCCTTGACCGAGAGATTGGTGTCGTATTCGATCATATAATTGATCACACCATCACACAGGTTCAGTTCTGACCAATCGGATATATGCGAACGGTGTAAAACTCGAAATCGAGCTCAAAAGCCTATATGCACAATGCGTTGCGCTGAAATTTTGCACTTTTGAATTTGTAAATAGTGACTTTTATAAGTTTTGGAAAACAATATATTCGCATACTCTTGACTAACGAGAAAACGATTGATATACTTTAACACGATGGCAACCCGTAACATGTTGTGGTTCCCTCTGTGCAAAACCTTTGAACCGTATCAAGTCCAAGAACTGACACTATAATATTCCTTAACCAGCGGATAAGCAGTTCTAAGCGTGTGAGTGATGAAGTGAAAAGTTCTTATATGGTATTGGTATGTGGACTGAAAGCAATAATGTCAAAAACCTGATTGAAGTCAATGCATTCAACTATTTTGTCACTCTGACTATACAATCCTCCATTATCAATGGACTTGAAATGCTGCAAATCACTTTCATTATATAAGACAGAAAACCACATCGCTCGTCCATCATTGTTACAAGCAGAAGATGTAAATACTGGCAATATTTATGATCAAGTAATGGAAAGGGTTGCTTTATTACGCCACATATATCAAAATCTGAGTCGCCCGAATAGGGTCTTTTAAAGCCATATTGTCAGCTAAATAGAGACAAATTATTAGACTAATAACGGAAGCCCGTTGTATTTCTTCCTTGAAGCATCATGGTCGGAAATGTTAGAGAATCAAACCGAATCACCAATTTATTACCATTACAGTTTGATATCAATTTTGGGTAACCACAGATTTGCTATAAAATCTCGATCACAATATTTGTTAATTATGGTAAAAGCCAGGGTCTCTGTGGAAGACAGTCCATCAGTTGCGGCAATTGACAACCTGATCGCTTTATTCCGTGTACCAGCATCGCTCGTCCATTTGTCACGGGGACTGAAAGTGAATTGAGCAGTTTTCATTTGTTTTGTACTAAATGTACAAATGTGATTAAATCTTTGTCTCTGATTCAAGACCGCCCTTTGATGTACGACATTGGTCGGCGGGGGCGCACTGGTAAATAAAGCGAGGGGGCTTAATTAATGGAAGATGGACGGTGCCCCTTGACACCCAAATAAACCATTAGACCTTATCACACCGATCGCGACCATAGTGATTTCGTCATCAAACTTGGACCCGGATCAGACGCCGAGTTACTCGGCGTCTGATCCGGGTCCGAGCTGGTTGACACTCGGGCAATATTTGTACCAAATTTTAAGAAAATCGAACAAGGTTAAACGATAGAGTAGACGAGAATTCAGCGGACTATTTCCTTTTGGCGGCAGGATAAGGGTTATAACCCCAGGTTGTGACGCCGGACCTTCTCCCAGTCAGTTTGTGTTTTGTCGGCAGAGGGCGAGAGTCTTTTCATCTATTGTCTTCGAGGTGATGGAACACGACCCACACGGCATAAAATCTCTGACTCTTGGGACCCATCGCTTCCACTCGCTAATCTACTATCCGGAATTAATTAAAGAGCCTTAAAATCTCTCCCGAATAGATGTCGGTGTTGAAAAAATCAAGTTTGGGTTTCATTAGTGGCGACACTTGAGAAGAAACGCATGAATGATTTAACAGGCCCAGCTTTAACGGGGAAAAAGAGAAGGATTGACGTGCGCAAATTATTCCAATTCCAGTTTATTGATGCACGGTGCCACCACAGCTCAGGATGCATGTTACAGTACCCTACAAATGATTGCGGACTAATTATGTTGCTGTCTTCCTCTAACTCTTTACGCCAAATACTATATTTAGATATATCCACAAAGAACATATTTCAATGTTAATTTGGTGAATATCTAGGCAAAAAGAAATGCCATCTTTTAATTGTTTTAAATTTTGTTGTTGAAAATGAAGTATTTGCAACGGCTCTTTTCGATAGTCCTCTTCTACGAAGGTGTCAAAAGGCGTAATTATGGCGTAAAGGGTACAAGGGAAATGAGCATGAGCTGAAATCCGGTAAAAATACATTTTTCATATGCAGTTTAAAAGTTCAATACAGTGGCAGAAACATTACTTATATTAAGGACAAAATAAATGTTGAAACTTTGAGTTAAAGAAAAAAACTAAGTCTGAGGGTTGAGTGAACGCGTGACCTGT
>JAULCE010020231.1:0-14052 GCA_032359355.1 Macoma nasuta | reverse complement strand
GATGTGCATTGTGTTGTGTTTAGGTAAAGCGTTTTTCCCCTTCTAAATTCAAAACTAAAAGCACAACACAATCCATATTTACAAACGACATGTCCGCGCTTTACACGTCTGATTATACATACAGTCATTATGTATACAATGCGTATAAATTTGTGTGAACATACTTAATATATAGCGATCATTCGCTATAAGATGTGTGGTACTAAAGGGTTGCACTATATACGCCATGCTATGTCCTAACAGTCGTTGGCGAAGGAAATACACGCAATAAAGTCCGCACACGTTAGAGGTGTCACTCTGAAGGCGTGTTTGGTTCACACGCATACTGAGAGCGTGACGTTGTATCCACCGAGACAACATGGGGTTATAGGCACCCGGGTGCTTTCCGTAACTATCGAAGCACTCCACTATATTGTCTCGAATGAAAAAGGCGAGCCAGTGTGTGCCCGGCTGACTACTAGTGTCAGTGTTCACGATGAAGCCGCACGGGTATGGTGGTAGAGACATCGGCAGTTGATCCGCGGCAAACACCCCTAGTACACTGTCCCGTAGCACTGAGTCGCAGTGGATGATGCATCGAAGTTGCGATGTGTTCATGTCTGTACAATAATGTCTCTCGATTGGTTGATTTCGAAGTAGCCCGGTCCTTCGCTGTACACCATACAACTCATCGGTTCTGAAAAAAAAATCAGAAAAGAAATCTGTAAATTTAAAATCACAAGAGACAAAAGCACTGTTGTTAACAGGTTTTGATAATTTTTTAAGTGCTCAAAATATAAATACTTTTAGCCCTGGTGTTCACTTATAATCAAGTAAAAGCTACACACTTCTGTGTGTTTCAATGTTACTATATTAATGAATACAAACGTTGACCCAACATAGATGTTAAAACATATCGTATTAAAACTCCGTTTAAAATGAAAGGCGTAAAGTAACAAGACGTACCTGCGAGTCCAGAGCTGAACTGCACCTCTAGGCGTACGTTGCCATTCTTCACCAGGGACAGGTACTCGCCGTGATGCGAAAAGTCCGGCTCCAACTGGAAGGCGAAGAGGGTGCTGCCGCTTATAAAGTGGTTCTTGTCCAACGCATTGCCTTCATCCTGACGCCACTTCCCCGAGCTCATCAAGAGGTTGGTGTAAGCTCTCATGATGGCTGTCCCATCGGCCTTGGTGAAGTCCATTTTCAGCGGATTGGAACCCACGGGTAATCCATCGGCGTACAGCGCAATATGGTTGATACCGCAATTTTCGAAATTGAAGGGATTGGTAGTGTAATCTCCATTAAGCGCCTTGCTCTTGACGAAGCCCACAATGACTTTTTCCGGTTTTTGACCTTGGAACAGATTATCCCAGTTGAAGCTGGCGCTACCCGTAGCCACGCTCTGAGACCGACACTCCACTTTCGTGTAGGGATACAAGGCGTTTCGTTTCTGCAAGATTGTCGAATGTCCATACAGGACCGCCGGATTCACTCGAACTTTCCTAGCCAGCACGTAAATGTCCTCAATGTTGATCTTATATTGGATACTAGCATCTTTGGCAAGCAAAACGAAGCTCGCAGGGCTTCTGTAGAGTTTAAGTTTCACGTCCACTTGATTCAACAAGTAGCGATCCATGGCGCACAAGTCGTGGAAGATGGGCCCCTGTAAGTCTAGCGACTTGGAAGTTTTGATCCATACCGCTCTGTCAAACAACCCGTTGTTAGATCCGGCAGGAGCCGTAACGCCGGGAGAATCGCTGTCGTCCATCCGCCACCCTTGGGTTTGTAACTGAGACGACAATGCATCCTGGCCGTAATTCAACAGCGTGTGTATGTAGGCCCTGTAAGGATTGTAATTGCAGGTGATACTGGCTTTATTCTGCAAGGTCAATTCCGTCGCCGAAAATAGACTCTGTAGAAACAGATTCGCCGGGCCCACCGGCTCTGTGGTCAGATCAGTACCATCGGCTTTCTGGACGTTCAGCCTGACGTAGAGTTGCGTATTTTTCAGGTCCAAATAATCCGTGGAATGTTGCCCGTTGATGCGAAATTCTAAAGGTCCGTCGCCCGATATAGCCGACAGGGGTCGAATTTCTTCGTTGTAAATGTCATTGACACTCGTCTGGGTACCCGGTAAATCGAATAACTCCAGTTCCGACACGAGTCCTTCTTTGAATTCTTCTTCGTTGAACACAGACATGGTTTTATTCGATCACAAAAATATCCCGATGCCTTTTGGTGCTTGTCCTTCCCTTTATATTTTGGTGCGCCTTTTTCTGACGTTTTGCGCTGGGTAAAGGTTTCACCTTCGTTTTTCTTTTCTTGTTCTCTCTTCGGTGTCCCGTCAAGTTCTGAAACACTTTCTCCACAACTTTCGGATTTATAGACTCACGCTCAAGTTCGGATTTCGCCTGAGCAGCCGCCTGTTCCGTCGGTAACACCGCTTTGATAGAGATGCGTTGTTCCTCTTTCTGTATCGGCGGCTTTACCGTTATGATGCGTGGTGTTCTTCCACCACCTCTTTGATTCGAAGAGCCTTGACTCACACGTTCAAAGTAGTCCACCCACACCTGAGGATTAGGCACGTATAGTTTCATAGTGTCTCACCAAAATGGATAAGGTTTTAAATGTAACGTCAGGTACACGGGTTTCATCAAATGTGTCGCCTCTTCGTTGCGCTCGCCCCTTATATACACCTCAAATTCTCTCACTTCGTTCCTCGATACTGGGACGTAAAAGGGGGAGTCCAGGATATAATCCCATTTGACTTTGCCGCTCTTTTCCAGACGTCTCAGCAAAGGCCGTTCCTCGCCATCAATGATACTTTCTTTACATATATCGGAGTAGATGTAAAGACCCTCGTCTGCTTTCTTGGGCGACTTGGCCTTTTCCGTGGCGTGAAATTCGACTAGAGCTATTTTCCATACCCCGGATAAGTACAAGGGAAAGTTCAGCTGTACTCTGAATCTCGTGGTCGTGTTGTCATCGAAATAGGTGTTACTCTCGTCACTTTGTACATATAGATACCGATCCATATCGAATGGTACTCATAAGCGGCACCCCGATTCTTTTGCTCCTGTCTACTCTGTCTTGGCAAAAAGCTCTACTACGGGGTTGAGCAGTAGAGGAAAAGCGCCGCGTGTTTGACTAACAGGCGTTGTCGCTGCTGAAGAGTGAGATCTTTGGATACGAGGCGTCGAATGATTCTTTTCTGATGATACAAAGTCTTCTTCACTTTATCGCTGATGGGACAGGTACCCCTCAGCACGTTGTAAATGGCTTCTAACAGGCTCCGTATCTGACCTGGGATACACGTTTTCACAATCGCAAGGCGCTGCGCTTCCGTCGTATCCACCAACAGTCGAAATAAGGCTAGATGCTTCTCCACCCTCTGTGCCATGGTTTATGAGGAGCCTATCTGCTGTGCCGCGTCTCTTAAAGCGCTGACATCCGTTTCGTCGACCCACGAGTCGTACTTGGATGGCCACCCTCGCCAGCGTACTAGCAACTCCTTATGTCCCATTCGTTTTCTAGACCTGAGCACCGTCTCTACTAAATAGCGCTCTTGTTCATAAGCCTTTTTCAACTGTTCTTGATAAAAAACGCCACTGACTACTTCCCCAGCGTAGTCTTTGAGCCGATATTGCGGAATACTGTCACTCATGAAGCGCTCATTTACTACAAACAGTTCTCTTGACCAGCGCTCGTCGTACTCGCGTTGAAAGGCACGCCTCAGAAATGACACGCGGACGAGATCACCCACTTTATATTTAAAATCTCTGACACGCGACGCCCCTGGTCTTCTGGCTAAGGACTTGGGCTGACTGGTGTACTGCAGTTTCCATAAATCCACGGAGTCTTTGGCTTTGACACTTTGAGGTGTTCTTTTAATTGAACGATGATAGGTGGCGTTGTAGCTCGCAGTAATATCTGGAAGGATGTCGAACCACTGCTTGGTTTGTTTGCGGGTCATGTATCGAATGAGGCGCGATTTAATCGTTTTGATAGCCCTTTCGGCATAAGAGGCTTTCACCACGTTGTGTGTCACAAAAAAATCCACTCCTTCTTTTTTGAGGAAAGCTTTGACCTGCTTGTTGACAAACTCGGTTCCCTTATCCGTACGGAGATGCGTCGGTTTCCGTCCCGTGGTGAAGATCTGTGTCAAAGCTTCCACCATTTCCTGACCGGTGGTAGTCCGCAAAGGCACCGTCCATACAAACTTCGATAAGATGTCAATGGCCAGTACGAAATAGGCGTAGCTGTCATTATCTTTCTTGTAGTAGGCCATGTTGGCGGTATCCGCGTCCCATTGGTAATCCACAACAGGAGCCAACACGCGTCTCCGTTTAAACTTGGAGCGCGTTTCTCGATGTACGGCATAATCTTCCTGCTTCAACAGCCAGTTTCGAATTTTTGATCTACCGAGAACAAATTTACCATCTTTTCTCACGGCTCTGTATAGTTTTTCCACACCACCATACGCCCCAGCGTGTGAGGGATCATAATAGATGCTGCTTAAGTAATCTTCATACTTCACAGGCGAAGCCATTTGATTTTCTTTACCTTTGGCTCTTCTACGGGTGTCGATATTTCCGGCCGTTTGACTGGAATGCCTGGGGGTGGTGGAAGCTCGACTCGACCTCCTGTCTGTTGTCTCACAGAGGGAGATAACAAGCTCATGGGTACATTGTGTTCTGTCAACACCGTTCTAAATGCGTCTTTCCCTATTGGCGAAAAGTCTTTATAGTCTTTCAGATGCACTTTGAGTAGGTCGATAATATTGGAGCCGGGGATGTGTTGACCTTGTATTGAGACTTCTCCCTTTTCATTCCAGGTGACATAAGGCCCAATGTGATCCAACACACTTCGCACTCTACTCCGCATGGACTTTGGAAAACGTTGTATTAAAGTCTCTTTAGCAGTCATCGCACCATCCTCTGCGAGTAGCCTCTCCGTAGGTCTTTCAATCACGTAACAGATGTCTCCCGCGTTAGGTGTCTGGTCCTGCTCCGATGTCTTTGTAGATTCAGACTGTGGTGTAACATTCAATAAGCTCTGATACCGGTCGTAAGGTAGCAATACCATTTTCTTCATGCTGACTGATACACGATGGTGTCTTCGCCGTCAAACACGCGGGTTCTGACACGATAGGCGTCTTCCGCTCCCGGTGAAAAATCCAAGACTAAATACCCATAGGGCTTCGAAGTCGCGTCTTTATAGGCCTCCATTAGAAAGGCGCTTTTGCCCAAAAACGCTTGTCTAGCTAGACATTGAAGCTGCGATACATCTCTCGGGTTTTTCATGAGCACGTACATATGCGTGTTGAGATTGATCGTGCGACTGTGCTTGCCTTTACAATACACATTTTGGTTGATATACAGCACGCTTACATGTCGATGATGCATGCCTTTCACGAACAAGTGTTTCATCTCGAGTGACGTCATGACGCTGTCCATTAAATCGTCTAAAATGACCAAGTTGCAGGTGGAAGGACTAGCGAGTTGACTCAACTGTTCTTCCGTCGGTAAACCTTGATGAAACGTCACGAAAGCCAACTCCCGGTCCATGATATCAAACAGGGGTTGATAGATGCCGTAGCAGTACAGCACTTTCTCCGGCGGTGCCGTAAACATGACGTCTTTCTCCCGTAACAGGCGAAAGGTCCAGAAGCTCTTCCCACTCATGGTTGCTCCTGACACCACAATAGACGTGCATTCTGGAAAGGGATACATCTTGCCAATGACACTGGTGATTGCGAGGTTTCTGCATTTATACCCTCTAATCGTCGAAATTGCTGGCCAGCATGTCTATCAGTTCTTGATCATCGACCTCCCGGTGTTGTGGTGGAAGGGGACACAGCGTGATGTCCAGGGGCTCGGTGTGGATGCCATCATTTAACACTTTTCTCTTACAGTACAAGTACGAAAAACCTCTCCGCTCCTGAGTGTACGTGAAGACGGCGTTGTTTCTAACACGAAAGCCTCGATTACATCCACTTTGCGTCTTTCGGGTCTTTAACACGCGCCGAAATTTTGTCATGGGGGTTTGAAGATGTCGTTTGCTCACGCCCTTGGAGCTGAATTTGTACTCCTGGACACGTCGGGGTGTCAGAAGCCTTCTTCTTCGCGTCGCTTTTTTGGCCCGATTCAAGAGTCGAAAGGCGGCTATGCGAACACTGGAAGGTCTGATCACCTTGCTTTTGCGGACGATATAGGTCTTGCTGCAGATACCGATCATTTCGTCCCCTTGGTACTCGAGTTTGAATAGTCCAGGGGTACGTTTGTCATACTTGAAGTGTTTGGCGCAGCACGTGCGAGGAAACCAATGGTACTGCGCATCGGCTTCAATATCGTCATCGATGCAAAACTCTTTCAGTCCTTGAAGGTACTTTGCTCTCATATCCGGTTTAATGACATCCTCCAGGTTAGAACCGGAAATGGCTAGGTAGGCACTGTCGGTATCCATTTCGCAATACTCGAAATCGGCCCGGTTTATGTAGACATCCATAAAGTCGTAGTAGAACTCCAGCATGCGAAGCTTGGCGTACTGCAGGATAAAATACCCGAGTTGAATAGGCAAGTCTAATTTTATCTTGCGTTTGGCCATTTCTACCTCGTAGTATTGTTCTTCTTGGTCGAGGCATTCCAATTTTTGAAATAAAGGATCATTGACCTTGAGACAGGTATCATTTTCGCCCTGAACGTACTTGACGTCTCGGTGTTTGGACTTGTCCATAATGAGGGAGCCATACCCCGAATTGCCGATGACTTTCATCGTATTCGCGATAATGGCGGTGTCGGGGTCTACATCTCCTTGACGACGCGCGTCGCTCACCTCCTGGACAAAGTCTTTGAAGCAGCGTTGCTGCTGGAACTCGACGACTTGATATATTTTAGTGACGATCATGCCGTGGTTGAGATACCATCGCAGAAGTGGTGTGGCGAGCAAGATCTGTCGAGCTTTCATGCCTCCCACCAGCAGTCTTCTTGGTGAATCGGAGAGCTGGTATTCCCAGATGTGGGCTTGCATATGCTCTCCGATGACATCAAAAGGGATATCGGTGGTACAAAACAAGGGCGACATTTCCTGAAAATACTGGTAGGGCGACAAGGTCGGGTGCTGGAAGGGACCTTCCCACTGCTCGGGGACTTGAATGTCGACTTCTACCATGCCGAAAAGTTGTTCATTGACTACCCCTTCCATAATAGCGTGTTCGTTGATCTTGCCCTTATGATCTCGAAAGAAGCCCGGGCGCATCGAATCGATAAAGGCGTAGATTTGCGGGTCCTGTCTACAGTATTTGCGAAACTGACATTCCCACATTTCTACCACTTCATGTTCTCGTTTCAGGAAGGCAGTAGTCTCCTGAGTCTTTTGATACTTTTGGGCTCTGGTGGCTAGCCATTTCTCGTTCCGGATCCCTCTCGTGACGTCGCAGCGATGCCCGTGCCAGTAACACCCTTGAAACTGAAAGACGGTGCCTTTGTCTCCAGGCTGGGCTGGCGGTACGAAGCCATCCACGGGGTACTTTCCCACTTTGACTTCTCGTCCCGTGTTCAGTTGGTGTTGAATGGCTACCCCGTGAGTCTGTGCCAGCCAGTCCATCCAGTAATAGGCCGACATGTATTTATCCCGCAACTCGGGTCGAAAGTCGTTGTCTGCCAGTCGGCGCACGAAAGGACCCACGGGCATAGGCTGGCCAATAGCTTGAAGGTAGAGGGCATTCGCGTCAAATCCGAGGATCGAACCACATTTCTTCTGTCCACGGATCCGCGTTTGACCGGCGCAGTGATGACGGGTGAAAATGATACTCGGACCCCCGACGATGTTGTGTTTGACAGTCTGGTAGAGGTCTTCGTTCTGTTTGTCAAACAAAGCGAAATTGGCATTTTTCTTCCTGGCCGTCTGGAATAGGAGCTGTCTTGCGATGCCGGGGACAGAAATAGCTGTCTTGAACACATCCACGCCTTTCTCAAAATAAAATTGTTGGAAGTTTTCCACCGCTTGGACGAAAGGTCCGACGTCTAAGTTGTTGTACCACACGAGGAAATCTCGAAAGCTCGTCATCCCCTCTTCGCGCCAGATGCGCTGACAATAAGCGTACTCTTCCTCCGAGATATTGGTGCCCTTCAAATGGCTGTAGAAGGCCTCGTGTGGAGGGAGAGAGGTGGACTCCAGCTTGATGATATCGTCGAACCACTCATAGGGGAAGAAACCCTTTTGTTCTGTCACGTGGTAGGCCTTGAGGAAGCCAGCGTACGAGGACCCAGCCGCTAAGAACTGGGACATGTCTAGTAATTTTAATTGATCCGTGGCGATGCACATATAGGCGTTGTTATTTTTCACCACGAACGCCTCGGAGTCCTCGTGCAGGTTCAAGTACTTGGCCAAGCATCGCTTTATAAGGTTCAAGTCGTATTTAGCCGAGTTGAACCCTAGAACGGGGACCTGAGCCATGTAGGTCTCTAATTGGGCGTAGACCTTCTGTAATGGATGAGAGGGTTTTTTGGCCGTTTCGCGGGCTTCCTCCTCTTCCATTTCGTCTCCGCTTTCACCTTCTAGGTCAACCTCTTCCTCTTTAGCCTCGTCCTCATCGATTTTGTCGTCAATGGCCTGCAGTATCCACCCCCATTTCTCTTCGGACAGCTCGAAAACGCGATCGGCGATCAGGTTCATAGTAGACACCATGGTGCTGACTAACTGGTCTTGGTCGGTTTCTACTAGGCAGACAGGTGAAGTATGTCCCTCCACATTACTGCAGATGGACACGCTGACGGGGACGTGCTTTTGGGTCCATTGCAGAGAATCGGTGGAGGAGTCCTGGACCTTCTGGAGGAGGGCCTCAAAGTCGTAGCACATATACCACGGAAAGGTGCGTTGGTCTTCGGGCACGTGGATCTCGTACTGGTCCAACTGATCGAACATACTTTCTCTCGCCCGATGAAATCCGCCCGGGTATACGAATTTGGTCTTGTCGGTGCACACCCGTTGGTGACGGTGGAGGTCTACTGCCTGTTTAAAGTGTCGCTCGCAGGTCCGGCACTGGTACTTTTGAGCGTACACGGCGAAATCCCGAATATACGACAAATGGTTGTCGTAGAGATTGACGTATATGGTGGTAGCATGCTGTCCTCGGGACTTGAAGATGGAACGGGCGAAACCGTCCTTTGTCAGGCTGTAGACTTCGAGGTTGACGTCGAATCGGGATTCGAACTCGGGAAACTCGTCAACACTTAACCCTTCAAAGTCTTCGGGAGAGTCTTGAGACCATTGTCGAAACAACTGCTTGGCGGGACCCTCTATACATCTAACTTCGTGTCCTTGGTGTAGGGCCAGGCATCGAAAGGCGCAGAGGTTGTCTTTGTATAGCTTCCCGTTGTGCCGATTTTTCACTAAGGGGCATAGACTGTCTTTCTTCATGAGGTAGTCCGGCAGCTTGCCTTGGCCTACAGGATAGAAGGTCTCGGTCACCAGAAAGTGTACGTTGGTCACTAGCACAGGGACCCACTTGGTATCGGGTCTTTGTCTTAACAATTCCGTCAGAATGTCTTTGGTCAGTAGTTGGCGGCGAAGACGTTGGAGGTCGGTCCTTCTCGAGATGTAGAGGGGTCTCTCGAATATCCCGCTGTTGGTATACGGTACAAAGTACCTGTATCGCCCCGTTTCTCTATGTTGGAGGATAACGCCGAAGACCAGATTCAGACGAAACGCCCTCTGCTGGCGCCGATACACATCCTCCGCAAATCCAATGAGTTGGTTCATGCTGACATCGTTGGTTACGGGGAAGTTATAAGTCGTCTGAATGGGTCCTTGTTGATGGTGCTCCAAAATGAGGGAAGCATTTGCGTCGTATACTTGGCGCAAAGCGTCGTTGCCCTGCCAAGGTGCCGCTTCTTCCCTTCCCCAAGGCCGAGGTTGCAACGCCCCACCATATTGGTTGTAATGTTCTCGCATGCGGTGGAGGTACAAGTCTCGCTTGTTGTCAAATACCTCCGTGCAGCGCCGACATCTGAACTGACTGGGATGAGCCTCTGGTACGCTGCGGGCTGGTCTAACGGGTGGTGGAGTAGACACCTTCTTTGACCCACTGGGTCGAGGCTTAGGGGCTTTCTCGTGCCATTGAATATGTTGACGAAGCCCGTGGGCTGATGCGCAGCGTTTCTTGCATCGGGGACAGTCGTGGATAATCTCTCCAGTACAGATTTTCTCGTGTTGGATAACATTTCGACGATAATTAAATGTCTTGTGACACCTGGAGCAAGAATGCCCGGTCTTCTGTTCATGTACAGCTCGAACGTGCGCCATCAGATGTTTTTTGCGCTTGTACGACTTGTCGCAGGTGTCACAAAGAAACATGGCTACGGAACTGGCAGAGACCTGAAATACACAAGATATGAATTTGACGTAAATATATTTCTTCAAATACATAAGTATAAAGCGTACAGGTTCGGTATGGATTTTTATTATAGTGTTGGTCTTGTTTTAAGCGTCACCTCGGTTTAACAGTTCATCAAAAGCAGAGTAGCAAAACAAACTACACTTACATTCCGAGACTCTTGTTCAGCGGTCCCGTCTTCCATGGTCTCTTCAGGAAGAGCAACTTCCGCAGACTGAACCTGAAAAAAGGAAACGAGGGTCTTACTTATTCAGGTGTACTACTAAGCACTGATGTTTTCCTGAATGGTAAAATGTGTGTCACTCATCACAATCAAGTGTTTAATATCATTAAACTGGGGATCAAATATGTTGGTTTTTAAACATTTTCAAATACGTTTTCCTAGTGAACAGATTACATCTGAGAAATTTAGAAAACGAAAGGAAGAAATAAAGGTACACTTACATTAATACACTCCGTGCCGCCGTCATGACTGTCTTCCACCTCCCAGTAAAGGTTAGAGTCCATTCCACCTTGTTCCTATAATATACAATACAGTGTAACCTTTTTTTTTTAAAAAAAAAAGAAGTAAAATTAGGAGGATGTTTGATTCGCGGTTTTCTTCACATACAGACTGACTGTTCTACATATTCAAAACAATTAAGGACATGTACTTTTTCCCCAAACAAAACTAGCGTTGCTTTAATTATAAAGAGAATCGAGAATGCAAAAAAAAACAACATGCGTCGCAGTTTTCTTAACACAAACAAGAGTGCAGTCTGAAGGACAGCTATAACCTCCACCGCCATTGTATGAAGTTATATGAAATTCCATTCTGTAGTGTTCAAGTTATGCTCCGGACAAGAAAAAGTAATAAAGGGCAAATAACTCCGTAATTAGGCAAAATTAGAGTTATGGTTCTTGCATACCGCACTTCTTCTCATGGAGCTCTACCATTGTATGAAGTTATATGAAATTCTATCCTGTAGTTTTCAAGTTATGCTCCGGACAAGAAAAAAATAACAAAGGCAAATAACTCCGTAATTAAGCAATTTAGAGTTATTGTTCTTATACACCGCACTTCTTTTCATGGAGCTCTACCATTGTATGAAGTTATATGAAATTCCATCCTGTAGTTTTCAAGTTATGCTCCAGGCAAGAAAGTGTTACGGACGGACAGACGGACAGGCGGAAGAACAGACGGACAGACGGACAGACAGGGGGCATTCCTATAATCCCCATCCGCTTCGCGGTGGGGTATTAATAATGTCTGTAGACAATGCAAAACTTGCGTCGCTGAGCCTCGATAGTAATGAAACATAAGGCAACACCATTCTGGGAACACATTACTTAAACACTTAAAAAACAACTGCCACTTACGAGGTTAGCCCATTTGTTTAAGTCCTTATGATTGTTTTCGTGACGTCGTAGCTCTTCAGGGTCTTTAAGGAAGACGCCACACCATTTGCAAGGTCTAGCCATCTGAAAAGCAACAAGATAAAGGCAGTGGTGAGTCTGTTACTACACCTGACTAAGTCTGGGAGCTCCATTTCTTTTAGTTTTTGTTGGGTAATACACTCTGTCCTAAAGCCCTGAATACACAGACTGAATTAGGGAAGGTCACCGGAGTCCGAACCCACGCTTAACTCAATTGGCACCGGGGTGCCGGGAAGTCTGTGAGTGTGCCAGAGACAGTGATAGACCATTGCATGAGACTCGGAAGGATACCCGGAGCCCGAAATCACGCTTAACTAGATTGGCACCGCTCGGCGTCTGATCCGGCACCAAGCTGTTTGTACATGTTGACAGTGATCAGTGCCTAACGCGTTAGATGGTAAAGAA
Source organism: Macoma nasuta (assembly GCA_032359355.1). Lineage (NCBI taxonomy): Eukaryota > Metazoa > Mollusca > Bivalvia > Cardiida > Tellinidae > Macoma > Macoma nasuta. The sequence continues at coordinate 1,853 of JAULCE010020231.1, read as the reverse complement.
TAGCGTTACGAGAACGAACCGTTACTCCCACTGTAGTCTCTCATTCCTGATGCCGTTCATCTACATGCTTTGTCATATTATTACTGCTATAAGTGTAAAACAGTTTGGAGCAAGTCGGCGTCTGATCCAGCTCCAAGCTATTTGTACATGTTGACAGTACTCAGTGCCTAACGCGTTAGATGGGAAAGAATAGCGTTACTCCCACTGTAGTCTCTCATTTCCGATGCCGTTCATCTAAATATTATTACTGCTATAAGTGTAAAACAGTTTGGAGCAAGTCGGCGTCTGATCCAGCTCCAGGCTATTTGTACATGTTGACAGTGCTCAGTGTCTAACGCGTTAGATGGAAAAGAATAGCGTTACGAGAACCATATTCCATTTTATAGTATTCACCAGTCTTTGACGATGAATAAGTGTGTATCCTTACATTGTCATAAACAGAGAATTGCTTTCTCACCAAAGATTAATTTAAGTGAGTGCGTTTAGCTTATAGGCGAACTGCTTCGCGACGATACCGAACGGTTTATCTTTGGTCCCGAGTGTTAACCTACACTCGCACCGGCAATGGTATGTATAGGCGCACCGGGCAATGTCAACATCCGTTGTTATTGGTTGCTAGGGCGTTGCCACTTCCGCTGTATATTTGTTTACTTATGCGAACGGCATAATCATATTTTAGGGGGGTTAAAACGTACATAATAAAGCGAATGTAGCCTCGAATATACGTTGTTATGTTATTTGTAACACACTTCCGCGATTCCGTGAGAGTTAGATAAGTTTTATACTAGAGTAAACGCCCGTCTTAGACGATGAATGGTATCAACATTTAAGGTTGGATAATTTGGCGCAAATTTTGAAAGGGAAAACAGCGAGCGAACTTTAGCGAAAATAGGCATAATCTCAGAGCTTAAACCGATGCAAGAATGATGAGCAACTTAACTGATATTTAACATAAACAAGGGGAACGTTCTGTAGACTGTACGCTGTGTTGTGTGTCTGTTTGAGTTGTAGGTATGATTCTTGTTTCCTAACGGGTGCTACGAAGTTGTAGCAACCGCATCACAATTCAGTCAGTCGGACGAACAGCGTGTAACGATTTGATTATATATAGAATGTAAGAGAAACACACTTACCTTTTGGGATTAGAACTGTACAGCCGCTGAAAATATTGAACTCCGAAATACACGTTTTACTATAGATCTAGCACAACTTTCTTCAACACTTAAAGACACGTGTGTTCTAAGATGTGTTCGTTGCAAATGTTAGATCTTCTGAAGGTTTACCTGTTATACTGCGTTTCCCACGGAATGGTGGATGACGTTGTCACCTGTTTTGAATTTTTTAAATTCCTTTGCCTTTGTTATTACGAAATGGGTTCACTGACTGTCAGGGTGATGGATGAGGCTAATACATACATGATTTATGATTTCATTCGCATTTCAATGGGCTCTTGGCGACGCAATGACTGGACTATTGTTCTGACTTGTTACCTTAATATTACGTTACCTGATGATAAATGAGTTTCCATTCAAATTTGATGACACCATATTACGTTACCTGGTGATAAATGAGTTTCCATTTAAAGTTGGTGACACTCTATTACGTGATTCAATGGGCTCTTGGCGACGCAATGACTGGACTATTGTTCTGACTTGTTACCTTAATATTACGTTACCTGATGATAAATGAGTTTCCATTCAAATTTGATGACACCATATTACGTTACCTGGTGATAAATGAGTTTCCATTTAAAGTTGGTGACACTCTATTACGTGATTCAATGGGCTCTTGGCGACGCAATGACTGGACTATTGTTCTGACTTGTTACCTTAATATTACGTTACCTGATGATA
>JAULCE010020121.1:0-14053 GCA_032359355.1 Macoma nasuta | reverse complement strand
AGTTCAGATTCTCCGAGCCGCTAGTAGGTACATCTACTAAAGGTGCAACACACAAAAGAGTACACACAGCAACAGTATTTGAACATATATTACATAGGGTTTTTAAAGAGAACATTGAAGAAATACCTAACTGAAGGTATTGTGAAAATAAAAATACATAGCACAATACTATACAAGTAATATTGTACACTATTCATCGCTGCATAGAAAAAATGGGTGAAATAAATTATGTTGTTGTAATGTTTAAGTAACGTTATTTATTATGATAATAAAAGAGAAAATAGTATTATGCTGAGAAGGAAAATAAGTAAACTTGTCATTACTACGCGGACAGAAGTAAAGCTTTACAAAAGAAGTGTAACTCTTGTTGCAACTCTTTATTACCTCCCTTTGCACCCCTATTAAGCTGTCACTTATAAAGACATTATTGTCAGCATTGGTACACCATCAAGATTTTACACTGCGTCGAAAAACTTTATTTTACACGGCCAAACAACAACAAGAGAAAAGATTGCACTCTGTCGCTTTACCCTTCGCAGCTTTAATTGTTAGAGTTAGTGATAACCGATACTGTTTACTAATTTCCTGGGGGTGTACAGATTAAAATGTTTTTGCAAAATAAACAAAAACCGCTATAGATAACAAAGAAAACGCAAAATCATACTCAGGGGGGAAATGAACATGAGAATTGAGCCAGCATTATACATAAACCAGGTGAAATTCTTCTACCATTCAATTATACATGTACATTTATAGTGTAACTATATCTATATATATATCTTATCGAAACGAAAAACAAGATACAGTTGGTCGCCTCTCAAATGCGACATACCTTATTTTCTATTGTAATGAAAACGTATAATTGACCATAAGTGTCCAGGTTCAGTATGCCTGATGTATTGTCCCTTTCATCTCCAAAGTCGACATAAATCGACATTTCAAAACAGTGAAATCACATACCAGCCGCCGCCTCAGAAAGCGGCTTCTGTTCTATGACTTATCGTGATGTTTACTTCAATGTTTAATACACTGTTTGAAAATGTCATTCCAAGAACAATTTTACTTACTTATTTATCGACTTTCAAACAACAGAATTGCGCCAGATCAGATGAGTCTTACATGAGTCCTCTGATCTGGATCAATACTGTTTGAAAATGTCATTCCTCCAAAAACAATAATACTTCATCATTCATCAACTAGCAAACAACAGAGTTGCGCCACATCAGATGGGTCCAACATGGTCCCTGTAATCTAGCTCAACACTGTCTGCAAAATAAACATAAAATTAACTTCAAATCGGTGTTAACTACATTCGAAGACTTCATTATAATCAATGATCGAATAGACAAACAACAGAATTGCGCCAGACTAGATGGATCCTACAGGAGCCCTCAGATCCGGATCAACACTGTTTGTAAATGATCACGTGCCGAGTTGCTCGGCATCTGTGACGTGATGCAGTCATAGAAAGTTCGTATTGGTTCACTCGTTCTCTTCTGATTTTCAACCACAATAGAAAAAATATAGTGTGGCGGTAATTTTGGCCAATGACATTTCCCAGATGGGATATCACTCACATAAGTCAGGACTCGTGCTGCAATGTGTGATTTGTGTATAAATAGAAACCAATACAACAAACATCGTGCGCAAAGGAGACAGTATTTTGCAAACTCTAAATACCATAACTCCCACGAGCGCGTGTTCAATAACTGTTTATGTTTATCGTAACCGTGTAGGACGTCGATACATGTAAGCATACGACATACATACAAGATGAGTTTACACATCGACGTACATGTCAAATGCCTAGACAATAAAATGTACAATTCAAAAAGATCAATAAAGTTTGTAACGATTTGCAAATATTGTTGACCCAGATCAGAAGCTCCCGATGGAACAGTCTGCGCGGGATCTACATATTTGTCACATTATACATGTCACACCCACAGACAACAATAAAGATTACTATAGTTTGTAACACTTTGCCAACATTGTAGACACAGACCAGAAGCTCCCGAGGGAACAGTCCGCTCGGGATCCACATATTTGACACGGTGTAAATGTCGCCCGAACCGATAAAAGATCAATAGAGTTTGTAACGATTTGCAAATATTGTAGACCAAGAGAAGCTCACGAGGGAAAAGTTCGCTCGGGATCCACAAATTTGACATGGTGTAAATGTCACACGCATAGATAAAAGATCAATAGAGTTTGTAACGATTTGCAAATATTGTATACCCAGGTCAGATGCTCCCGAGGGAACAGTTCGCTCGGGATCCACAAATTTGACATGGTGTAAATGTCACACGCATAGATAAAAAATCCATAGAGTTTGTAACGATTTGAAAATATTGTAGACCCAATTCAGAAGCTCCCGAGGGAACAGTCCGCTCGGGATCTACATATTTGTCCCATTATACATGTCACACGCACAGACAACAATTAATAAGAATATTATAGATTGTAACACTTTGCGAATATTGTAGACCAACATCAGAAGCTCCCGAGGGAACAGCGTGCTCGGAATCTACATATTGGTCACAGTATACATGTCACCCACCTAGATAAAAAGATCGGTATAGATTGTAACGATTTGCAAACATTGTAGTCACCAGATCAGAAGCTCCTGAAGGAACAGTCTGCTCGGGATCTACATATTTGACACGACCACATTAAATATCAATATAGTTTGTAACACTTTGCAAATAATGTAGACCCATATCGGAAGCTCTCGATGGAACAGTCCGCTCGGGATCTACATATTTGTCACATTATACATGTCTTACTCACAGACAACATTTAAAAAAATTATTATAGTTTGTACCACTTTGCAAATATTGTAGACCCAGATCAGAAGCTCCCGAGGGAGCAGTCTGCTCTGGATATACACATTTGACACGGTGGACATGTCACACGCACAGACAACATTTAAGAAGATAATTGTAGTTTGTAACACATTGCAAATATTGTAGACAACACTTTGCGAATATTGTAGACCCAGATCAGAAGCTCCCGAGGGAAAAGTATGCTCGGAATCTACATATAGGTCACGGTATACATGACACTAACCTAGGTAAAAAAACAAAAAACGGTGTAGAATTGTAACGATTTGCAAGTATTGTTAACCCAGACCAGAAGCTCCCGATGGAACAGTCTGCTCGGGATCTACATATTTGGCACGGTGCAAATGTCGCACGCATAGGTAAAAGATAAAAAAAGGTTTTAACGATTAGCAAATATTATAGACCCAGATCAGAAGCTCCCGAGGGAACAGTCCGCTCGGGATCTACAAAGTTGTCACATTATACATGTCACACGCAAAGACAACATTTAAATAGATAATTGTATTTTGTAACATTTTGCATATAGTGTAGACCCAGATCAGAAGCTCCCGGGGGAAACACGGTGTAAATGTCGCACGCATAGATAAAAGATCAATAAAGTTTGTAAAGATTTTAAAATAATGTAGACCCAGATCAGAAGCTCCCGAGGGAACAGTCTGCTCGGGGTCCACAAATTTGTCACATTATATATGTCACACGTACAGACAACATTAAATATAAATAGAGTTTGTAACGATTTGCAAATATGTTATACCCAGATCTGAAGCTCACGAGAAACGGTCCGCTCGAGATCCACACATTTGTCACATTATACATGTCAGACGCCTAGATAAAAAGACCGATATAGATTGTAACGATTTGTTAATATTGTAGACCCAGATCAGAAGCTCCCGAGGGAACAGTCAGATCGGGCTCTACATATTTGTCACAATATAAATGACACACGTACAGACAACATTAAATATTATTATAGTTTGTATTACTTTGCAAATATTGTATACCCAGATCAGAAGCTCCCGAAGGAACAGTCCGCTCGGGATCCACAAATTTGTCACATTATACATGTCACACGCCTAGATAAAAAGATCGATATAGATTGTAACGATTTGTTAATATTGTAGATCCAGTTCAGAAGCTCCTGAGGGAACAGTCTGCTCGGGATCTACATATTTGTCACACTATACATGACAGACGTACAGACAACATTTAATATTATTATAGTTTGTATCACTTTGCAAATATTGTATACCCAGATCATAATTAAAGTCTTTAGTTTTCAAAGGAAATCAGTATACATTTAAATAATGATTTCTACGATACATGTTTCCGTAGCTGTCAATCAAGATACGGCACACACTAATCAAACTAAACCACTGCATTCAGTCCTTATCATTTAGCGCATGCTTTACCCACAAACAAACATGTAATACAATAGAGCACATGGCCAATGTGTGTGGGTAAAACTGGACTGGACCATGGTAGGTGGAGCTTTTGTAAAGGTCACGGAACCATGCATTAATATCCATGGTGACCGGGGTCTTGCATAAAATATTCAGCATTGAAAGTTTAACACTTTTAAAAAGAAGAAATTGCATGTTTTAACCCTTCACTCCACCTCGGGACACCGGTTTTGACTGTTATACAAATAGCCATGGTATAACTGTATACTGTTAATTAATTCAACTAAAACGTTAACCATGTGTGTCCTTTCCATTCAGTTAAAAAGGTTTAAAGTTTGTATAGAATCTGATTAGCAAAGGCCTATCAAATATAGGGCGTTCGCTCCACGTTGCTCTTGTTTAAATTGTTATGGTCAGGTTTTCATAGTTCAATTCATAAATAGGCATGTATCCCATAAGGATGCATACATACTACATAATAAACATTATATAACCTGACACTACGGCTACATCACAATACACTAGCTCCTGACAGACAACAGACTGACTGATGGAGAAACGACGGTGCTTACAGCTAGGTTGATACGCCAAACACATATTTTGTTGTCTTCGTGTAAGGTGCATCAGGCCGCAATATGGTGGTCGGAAATCTGGGCTGAACAAAAGAAATGATAAGAAAATTACTTGGCATATCTAATATTAAACTAAGAGTTATAGTAAAATGTGATTCAGTGAAGATCTTTATTACGTCTCAGTATGTTTGTTTCTGCTCATATGAACCATAAAAACGTTTCATTGGATGGTGATTTTACTTCAATCTCTCCTAACACTTTACTAGACAGAAACGCCCGTTTGACGCCTCTGGTTCAGATGACTTGTGAAAAGTGAAGCATTTGCTCACACTAAGCAAATGCTTTACTTCTCACTAAAGTTTCAATACCAATACAAATGGAACTTTTAATTGCTCTTAGGTTAACATCCTTCTAGGGATAATATTTCATTGTGGATCAGTCTAAACATAGCATGAGCGAAAAGGTTAGCTGCAACCGATCAGTACCTTTAATGATTCGTTCTTTGGCTTACAGTGACGTACAAAAAGACGAAGAGATGAAGCAAGGCCACGTCTACCATAGGCCCCATTTGAAATCCCCTGTTCAGAGTCTGCCTTTGCTGATATTATTTCCCTGTGGATCAGTCTAAACAAAGCATGAAGGAAAATGGCCATCGATCAGATCTTTTAATGATCTGTTCTTTGGCTTAGAATGCCGTAATATGAAGAGATGAAACAAGGATACGTCTATCATAGACCCCATTTGTATTCCCCTGTCCCCTGAGTCTGCCTTTTCAGGACGTTCAATTTCAATGATATCTTAAATAAAATAGTCGAAAATCGTAATCCCGACCTCGGCTTAGTCGAGTTTTACGCTTAAATAGACGCTAACGTCTGACCCAAGAACACACGTATTTGCCTTGTGAATACGTATCGGATACTTTTTATTAGTTTGAATTAACCCAAGTTCCTATATTATTAGAATTTCTACAAAATGAGTCCGGCCGAATTTGACAAAACGAGGTTCAACTGGTCTTCTTATAGGGCCAAAAGTATATCGTGTGTTCTTGGAAAACATAATTATGGTAGAATGGCATTTACGTATGTGTGGCACCGACGGCATCAACTTCATTTTTAAGACATTTATGCTCCATTACAGGAAACGATTGTGGAAGCAACCTTCTACAGTTAACGAATTGATTACCATTTAGTCAAGTAATTGCATAATGCAGAACCAAGGTGCTGCAGTTAATGCCTATATGCATTTAGCAATTACACGTATTAAGTAATGGCCAAACGCTCTGATTGAATGGTCGCTCAATGCTAGTTTGACTTTGTTTGCTTATTACGTTAGGTTACATGAATTTAATGATAAGAAACGCTTACCTGATTCGGACTATTTGGATAGTGTTGAGGTTCCAATAGCAAACCTGAATGTTGTTTATAGACCACGCCTCCTTTACCAATGATGCCTCGCAGATTGTACCCGGTGTTAAACTGTAGGCCTGGTTCCGTGCTATAGACGTCTAACGTCCTGCCGTTTTCATGGGTAACACTACAAAGGAAGGCGAAAACGTTGAATAGTATTAATTACATAGTGAAGACATATTAGCGAAACAATGACGAACTTTATTATCAGATTATTGACGTCATTACTGCTTGCAAACCGGCGTCTTTTCGCACAGCGTTACATCTTTGTAGAAATGGTGGGTGTACGGCGAGCAGAAAGAGTGACGTTATAACTAATAGAATTATTTTTGATACGAAATTCCTTTAAGTCACCAGAAGGCATGTAAGCTACATAATCTTCAATCTATGTACTCTTGTTGGTTTCAGGTTGCATAAATGTTGGACTACATATCAGAAATGCACAAATGATACTATTTTACTAAATTTCAATATTCTTCACAATACCAAATGGTGTGACCAATCATTAGAATCGTTGAGAAAGAACACTTGATCAAGCAAATATTTATTGTGATATAGGCCTCAAGACCAGATACAGACTACACACATTTGAAAACAGAACACGACCAGTGACATTTATGTTCAAATTTAGCATATATCATATGTAAGCAGCTTTAAAACAACATTTAGGCAGACTCTATTTTTTTGTGTTCGCCGTATGGCGTTATTGCTTGGTGCTGCGCTTGTGGTTAGGAGTGTGCCACGACGGCTCGGCACCTCTGACATCGACACTCCTGGCGACTTGAGAGGTACACATGGGACTGAAACCCGGCCGGTCACTTTACTCTGACACCGACGAACCAGTTGTATTGCTAATCAGAAATCCTGAGCGTCAAGGAGGGAAGCCATTACTACCAATTTTCAAGTCTTTGGTTTGACTCAGTCCGGGATTCGAACCCCGGACCTTCCGGTCCCTAAGCGGACGCTCTACCTCTAAGCTATTGGAGATCGGTTGTTGCACATATAAGGAAACATATAAGACTGAACAGTGTGGACTCAGGTGCGATCCTGTAAAACTATGCGACCGAATGAAAACAAACCATTTGCTTGGCTTTTATCAAGGTCAAACTTGTTATAAACAAGAAAATAATTGCATAACTACACACTGTTAATATGTTCTCTCTTCATATCCATGCCACAGTGAATGCACATGACAACATTTCTAATAACAGCATTACCTTAACACGACATTGGCATGTTGATTGTATTAATATTTGGATAAACGAAATAATTACATTTTATATGCCTAAACCTTTGTTCATTGTGCAATGGGCACACCAGAAGAATAAAACCCTTTATTCTCGAAATAATTACCACAACGGATACAAAATCTTAATTCTTGTTGAATATTTAAATGTATACATATTTCTATCATGAGAATATGAGAAGACATAAGTAGTGAGGTCAACTACTTTTTATTTATTTTATATCAACATCATTCAAATAATCGATAGTTGAATATAGCCCACAACTTTCTATACTGCATGTTGTGTTACAGTTGTTGGTTAGTGATTCATTGTGAATGTTTGCTTTTCCAGACAAATCGATGTCTTGGTAATGATAACACTTTTAACCAGTACTTTATACACATCTTGGTTGCTTGAATATATATATATATATATATATGGGGAAACGTTGGCAATCACTTGTGACAACACAATTAACGTTTAACGTTGGTAACGTTTCTCGAGCGGATGAGACTACAAATTAAACTTAGTAGATGTATATAATTTTCTCAGGGCCTGGTTACTGATGATATTGAACAATATGGTTTACAATGATTGTCCCAAATAATTATAACATTTTATAATTATTTCGGAGCATTTAATGATTGGTGTATGTAATAGAACCACTGGTAATCAAAGTTCAGAATCACTCAGAATCGAATTTATGTACAAACGTCACGTGTTGTTTATATCTATTCAGCACGCAGCTGGGGCAAACTGCCTATGACTCTTAGTATAGACAGTAGGTTATTTGTAGTTCTAGCTGGTTATTTGTAGTTCCAGCTAACTACTCTACAGCCTTTCACAGCGTCACAGCACTCTTCTACTTTGCAGTATGGTGACTAGCTAGACCTGTCGACGGCTACAACTACACAGTGTATCTACCCACATCTGCAACTACTTAACACCAGTAGAAGCTGAAACGACAGTTGTAGCTATCTAGCTGACTACTGCTACAACTACATAGTGTATGTACCCAGCGCTGCAACTACTTAAAATCGGTGGAACGGCAGTTGTGGCTCTATGCGAGTTCCAACCGAACGAGTTGTAACTACGACGAGCGCACTGAACAACTGCACTGCTTATTATCCCTCTCGAAAAAGCGGGGCTTTACGAGAGAATAGGAATAAAGTTCGACAATGCTCTTGGCACAAAGTCCTAGACGACTGTTCGGTTCTATTCAATTGCGAACTCGTCGATGACGGCTCTTAAGCGGAGCCAGCTAGATTACATAAGTTTACAAAACATTGTGTTTAATATATTTGCCTGCAATCCACTTGACTGCAATGGGCGACCTCTAACGGATTTCGAAGTTCGGATTTCGAAGATTCCCGAACATAAAAGATCCGCCACCCAAATCTTACGACATGTGAACATAAAATGCAAACTACACAACGCATGGAATAAAACCTATGTTCAGTAACGTAAGCAACACATAAGAATGTATAAATTCAAACTTAACTCAAGCTTTCTTGCTTAATCTCCTAATCGGCCAATATTATGATCCACGAAGTACGATCCTACTTCTGCTTTCAGTTTTAAAGGCAAACGATTAGGACTTGAACGAGGGGAACAACTATGCAAAACCATTTTACAAATCTTTGTCTGTCACAATAAGATATTGAATTGTTTTTGGAAACAACTTGGTTTATCTGCATTTCAGGATCAACTGAACTGAGGAATCAACCTTGTACGCCAATCCATATAACGGGAGGTAACTCTTGAAATGTTGTTTATGTCATAATATCGTGAACGTATAATAACTAAATATCTAACATCTTAAACTCCCCAAAACATTTGAAAAACAATAAAAACGACTCTTTAACAAATCTGAAGGATTGAAAAGACCGTTTGGCCGCATGTTATATGCATGCGTTTTAGACACTACCCGAGTCGCGTATTCCATTAGCACTTAAACACCAATGGGGCTTATAAGCGCACTACTCGCTAGGTGGCAGCACTGCGTTAGAGGGTAAACATTGACCACTACAGTAAAGGTTAACACAGTATTAAGCATTGATTCTAAGCAGATTTCCTGATTTCTGAGTTAATTAATTCCACAACTGCAGAACAAGTTATTATCACTAAATGCAAGAATATCTTTTATAAGCATGTCAAAATAATATTGTTATTTTATTAGTTTATACATTCAAAGATATTTTGTCCAGAACCCTCCAAAGACAATGAATACTACAGGTAGCTTGGTTCAACTCTAGTTCTATCATAAAAAGGCATTTGAGAAAATACACTTTAAGTCAATTAATTATGAAGAGAAACACAGTCATGTACTATCATTATGTCAGAATGTACTGTCGCATACTGTTAACCCTTTAAGGGTTATACTCAAATCATTATATAAGGTATTTGTATACAGTGTACACTCAGAGCATATGTCCAAACCCAGTTCAAAATAAATCCTCTGATCAAGGTGTATGTCATATTGTCACTAGTTTTCAGGTGGAAAATCGCTCAAGAATGAAAAATAACTACATTCTTTCTCCTAGTGAAGAATTTTGTTTGAGAAGGGTTTTAGTTTGCATACATTTTACAGATGAAATTTGCGTGGCTATTGCAGTAGCAGGAATTGAAAACTTAGCTCAGTGCTGTTACAGTTTGAGTTTGATCAAATGCTGAACAATATGGAATTAGATCTGGATCAAATTGTGTACAAATTACTTCACTACTCAAAGCACATACCATTGATTGAGATGGATATTAATATTTCTCTTTGATTTTGTCTATCTTCAGTCTCAGTATCATTGTCTGTCATTCTTTCCAAACACACAAATGGAACAACGCCCTTTTATGCCACTTTCTTTCATATGTTTTAACAATACAATTGTCATTTATCAATTATATGAGACATCCCCTCTGTGATTAGGAATTCTGGAGAAAACTAATCGTTCTGTTAAACTTTACAATTGATTAATAATAATGTTATGAATTCATTATTTCTGGTTTAAACCAATGAAAATAACAATAATGATACCTTAAATGTTTCCCCTTTGTGTTAGGGATTCTATACTAATAGTTCCTTCAAATTATTATCTAAATGAAAATAAGAATAATAATTATAATAATGATAGTTATAGATAATAATGATAACAGTAATAATTGATTACTATTACATGCACTGTTCAAAAGCAAAGTGTACATGATTTTTTAAAACTTAATTACCGGGTCTGATTCCCAATTGCAAAATTGAAATTACCCAATTCAGTAAAGTCTTAAATAGTAATTACTTAATTACATAAGAGGCTTATCTATAGCTCTGACTACTACTACTAATATTATTATTTTTATTATTAAGTCTTTATTTATACATGCAACACTGCTAAAGGTGTGTTAAGACCAATTTTACAAGTGATGTTTTCTCCTTATCACATCATTTAATAATCCAAATCACCTCTAATAACTATGCATTCTTAATAAAGGTTTAATATTTAATCAACAAAGACATATATTTATATATTTTGACTACTTTCCCATATGAGTTTAGACATACTCATCTGGCTTAAAGTGCTTGTGACAAATGAATCATGTGTCTGAATGGGTTCCTTGAACTGGGTTTCACGGTTTCCTCCATATTCCCCTTAGATGTTTGTATTTTGGAAAATGTAAGCCACCATAGTCTGTACATAAAGGCGCAACATCATTAACACATTATTTCAAACGAAATGTGTCATGGAAAATGAAGGATACATAAAATAATTGGGTTAATTGGAGATTAAAGATCTCATAAAGCACATATTACTAACTGTTGCTATGTGTAAACTGACCACGGCTGCTAACAGGTCAGGCAATGTTTACCCTTTAGTACACTAGCGCCCTCTGTGGAGAAACCTCTTCACTTATTAACCCCATTCCCAGTTTTGCCGATATCAAATCTTCAAAGCCTAAGTTTAAAGTTGTCTTTGTTTCAGATAAGAGAATATAATTTGCCGTAACCGTCTGTTTATCAGAAATCATTCAAGTTATGTATTCGGACTAAAATAAGCGAGTTTAGGTTCGTACTCACGGTACGCCCCAAGACCTCTTCGAGTGGAAGGGTAGCAATCAGTTAGCACTTTGATCTAATTTAACCTTCATAAGCTCTAATTTAAAAGGAATTTAGATTATTATATTGTATTTTTTCAAAAGCTTATAAATATACAAATCTATTTATAATAATACTGTTTTCAAATACATAGATCTAGTTTCATTGAAAAAGAAATGAATTGTGCTAGGATCAATGTTTAACCCTGTACTCTTTTCAGTGCCACTGTAACTGATGTATAGTAAAAGCATGTTAGGAACTGGATCATTGTCTCGTAAGGAGCAAATGGTCAATTTCCTACACTGATTTCAATACTACAGTCAAACCTCAATACTTCGAAGTTGGGGGGACTATTTATCACCCGAAGTGCGAATGAAATTCAATAGTGTGCACTTACTCCTTTAATCACTATGTCTTCAATTGTACTCAGTATCATATATATATGTAAGACTCAGATCGAGGGCCGGTCCCTGATCGTGGGCCGATTCCCAGATCGTGGGCCGATTCCCAGATCGAGGGCCGATTTAACGATTCTTTCCCCCAAATCGGGGGCTAATCGGGAATTTGACGTCAAGTAATAGATGACGTGACGTCATTCAGTGTAACCGTTGAATCAAAACATATTCACTTTTCGGTGGCAATGCTGCTCACATGGACACGCAGCGTTTGCTTCGGGTGTGTACTGTTTCCCTTTACTCCGGAAATGGCAAAGACACACCGTATCTATAGTGGTAGTAACGATTTTCATTACAAACGTACGCGTTAGTCGCCGAAACCTGAATCGATTTTGAATTTTGACGTTAAAACGTCGGATGACGTCACGTCATATTTTACTTGGTGCCAAACTCTTTTGCGCAAATATTTGAAAGGGGAAATATGAACCTTCATGTCGAAATCTAAGTAACGTAGTACATTTTTATAATATAGGTATAATCCCAAAGCATATAATTGTATTAATCTCCAAAGTTCAATCTCAAATATTGTTTTACGGCGAATTCTGACTAACACAAAAATCAGCACTCGATTAGCCTTCGATTAGAGAAAGAAAAAAATCGGCCCTCGATCTGGGAATCGGCCCACGACCTGGGAATCGGCCCTAAATCTGGGACCGACCCTCGATTTGAGTCTGACATATATTCACAGATAAAGTCATATATAGTAATTAATAAACGTCTGTATTATCGACATGCTCCACTTTCCAAAGAATTCATCGCACCCAGTGTTGTTAAATGAATATCAAAAAATCTCTATCGCACCAATCATGCAAACATACCGTAAACCTAACATTGTTTGTTTGTACTCGGTTTAATGTATGATGTATAGTGCGGGGAGGGGTACCACTTACCTATTAAAGCAACAGTCATTCAGATAGCTTGACGTCCCATATCTTCGACCACCGGAAGGCAAATAATGCTCCTTTCGTTAACACTCGGAAAAATGACGTTACACGAAACTTTCAACAGCAATTGTGTCGCTTTTGTAAAGAACTAACTATTCGCGTTAATGTTTGATACAAGTTGGTGGCAGGTTACAAAGTTGGGTCCAAGGCTGAGAAAAGGGTCCTTAGGGCACTGCAAACTGTGTAGACCCTGATCCGACGCCGCGTTAAAACGCGGTGTCGGATCATGGTCTACACTGTTTGGATAGTTAAAACTGAATATAAATATATCATAAACAAGTTGCAAACAACACAGACCCTAATCGAAAGTCTCTACGTCTGATCCTGATCTACACAGTTAACAATGCTGTAAGGGCCCTTTTCCCAGCCGGCGGCCCAAATAAGTTATAATAGGAAAGTTCTAGCACCTCATCGTGGTCGACCAAAAAAAAACTTTGTTTTGACATAAAATTCGGAGCCACTGCCTACAAACCGCTAAAGTAAATGTAATAATATGTCGATATTTATAAGATTGATATAAAGGGCGTGTGTGTAGGTGTATTATTGTTTACCGGATCCCAATAATGTTTCGGAATTATTCGTTTTTACAGGGTCGGAGTTGATATACAGAATACTGAAAGTAGATAAGAAGATATTGCAGGACATACCAGATACAAAACAAATAGCCACCCGAACAACACAGAAACAAATACTTTCTCAGCACATTCACCAACGCGCGCGCACACACACATACACGCGAGCCCAAACATACGCTACATATAGAAAAAACCTGTAAAAGGGAGATCCTTCAAAACCAATAAAGCCAATTCATGAAGAGATAATTGCAGACTTGGTTTTATTGAGTCTGTTCATGAGTAGTAATTAAAGATGCAACACTACCCACGCCTCCTAACACCGGTTAAATTGGTTAGAATGTTTTGGGGCGACCAACCTCACTCTTATCCAATCATCACCCCACTAGAGGTACAGTGTAAATAAACAGTATCCCCGTCCGACTCTACAACATCAGTGATGGCAAATCCAGTTGTAAAATATATGTAAAACAGAATTATTAAAAACATAGACGGTTTCGCCAATCATAAAATGTACTCAATGACTTGTGAGATGTCAGAGTAACAGTAGAGCAGCCCTC
>JAULCE010020010.1:0-14058 GCA_032359355.1 Macoma nasuta | reverse complement strand
ATAAGACGACCAGTCTTTCGTTTTAATCCCTTATTTGATGTATATGTTCAATTATGATGTTGTAATAACTTGAAATAGAATATGTTTAAACCAATGGCTACATCTGCAATGTATTCTGAAAAAAAATCAACTTGTTCCCGTATCCTATCACTCAAATTATTGTCCGCTAAGGTGTTAAGACCCACTTTCGATTTGCTTCAAGAATTGGTGATTTTTTTTCTTGCGTGTCAGAGTGCCAAACAGTTTGGATGTAGATCTGATATGGACCAGATGCCGAGTAAATTTGCATATTTGTTTCAATGTTGTGATCGACTGGAGGCTACTCTTTGGGTTTCAAATGGTTCACATCAAGTTCACATCAAGTCCAGTAAAGTAGCCTGTGTCCTGTCTTTTTAAGTGTCAGATGTCAGTATAAGAATTTCAATTTCTTAAAAAGCGTATCTGGGAATTTTTTTGTGCAACTTACTGCGCAAGTATAGTCCATTCTAGAAAATCGCCAACAAGTCAAAAATAGTAACATATCACACCGATATTTTACACCGACCCTCAAGTAACGGTGAAGAAAGCAGAAATGAAAGCTTTTGATAAAATAAGTCTAAGCTATGATTCAAAGTATTATTAACGAAAATCGTCAACAAGTCAAAAATAGTAACATACCACACCGACACTTAAACGGGCTAAATACAAACCTATAGCTGTTTGAAATGTAATGCCAAGTTAAAAAAGCCTATAGGTAGCAATCAACAATAAACTAATTCAAGTCTCTGCGAATAAACAAGAAACAGACTGAAAAAATAAGGTTATAAAGCTGTAAAATGTAATGACTAGTAAAAGCTAAAAATAGCAACCTTATACACTGACACTAAAATCATACTGATACAAAATATTTTCGCCGAATAAAAAAGACTTATGTTGATAATTAATTGGGCTTTTTAATCGCTAGAATGAAAAAAAACACACAAAAAACCCCCAATTTATGTGTAAATAGCTTATATAGCAATATACTAGCTTCTACACTGACACCAAATCATATTGGTAAGTTTCGGCGAAGAAAAAGGAATAATATTGATGAAATTAAAGTTATCTATGTCTTTAAAATATAAAAACAATTAATGTGCAAGTTGCTGATATAGCCATATACCACCTTCTACACCGACACCACAATCGCATATATTTTCAAGCTTCGATGAAGAAAATGGAACATAGATACGTTATTTGTTCTTAGTTTAATACCTGAGATTTAGTGATTGCTTGAAGCATATTATTGTTTGTAATTATTTTATTACTTGAATCATTGTAAGAATCATTGCGTTAGGGTTCTAATCATTTGTTGTATATATCTAATCATAAAGCAAATAAGCTTGAGGAAATTTTTTTTATACATTTTCAATCAATCGGCAAGGTAGCCCAAGCAAAATTAATTATATATAATACCCCAAGTCAAGAAGCCTGGAGTAGGTGTACCTCATTACTAAATCAACCGCTCAGGCAATATAAATTCGTTACACATTCTTAGCCACACTGAATACCGACCCGACGCTCTTGACAACGGATGCCTTGGAGGTTGTAAAGTTGTACCAGGCAAAAGGTTGCCAGGAACAACACTCAGCCAAAGATACAGATGTTGCTGGGATATTTAGCGTGGTTTGGAACTGCACTCATTTTCATAAATCCATCAGCAACTTGAAGGAGTAGATGAGGTAAGTTTAAAGATAATATCTGGTGAACTTTAACCTGAAACATCCAGGGGTCCTTTATTCACGCTCAAAGGGATGTCTGTACTGAAAGGAAAATAATCACGGGGTGAACTTTTTAGTCGATTTAATGACTAAAATAAAATGTTATCTGCAATGTCTGTTTATGAGTTTGGGAAACTGACCTTTCTGAAATAAAATCTCAAACTTTCATTATTTTCAACGAACTAATCTATGATGATTAAAGCAAAAATGAAGATAATCCCACGTTTTAAAATAAAAAAAGACTGGCGGCTGCGTATCGGATAAGTTATCGCTTTGCGGTTTCAGTCCTTTTTGAATGTGAATTGTCATCCTCATTTGAATAGTATTCCAGACTTCCGACAAGTTCTTATCTCGTTAAGGGTAGTAAGATCTTTATAAAGACAACGTTTACTTCTGTCAAAATTCATCTCATCATTGCACCACCGGAGATATAATTCTAGGCATGCGCACGTTTTCGTCTGCTTCATGTTCAAACTTCACAGATTAACTTAATGTTTGGCAAAAGTATATGCCGAGTGTCAAACAGCGTCGATACTGATAAGTCGCCGATTAACTTGAAATCTCATAAAGATCTGAGCTGTTTGCATATGACACTATGGTTTGGGATAAGCAGTGAAGGGGTTAAACATACTATACATCAAGATGAGCCGTCATCCAAATTCAAAGCATATTACAAATATAATGCTCCAAGCTAAATCAAGTACCAATTATTATTTTAAATACCCGTCTTTCATCTTGAAGTAGTATCTGTATCTGCATAGAAAATTGCAAAATATAATAAAATGCTAATATATATAAATCCCTTAACTTTAATTCAAGTATAGATCAGTAAAAATGAATGCAAAAACAATATGAAAAAGCGGGTGTTGTATTAAACAAACTGATTGCTACTTGAATATGCACACTTCTTGGATCAATATTAGGCGGGATAATCCTTCTCTCTTTGAAAGTGATCATAAGATCAAGTTTTTTAAACCACTATTACAACGAACACTTGTCAAAATGTTCAACTGTGTGAAACTGCGACAGCAAGTTAGTCTGTCATATCCACAGGTCAGTAATGAAAGCGATAACGGTAACGATAAAAGCTCGCTAACATGAATGGAACATAAACACGTTCCTCATTCAAGTACACTATTATACATTTACGTACATACCTGTCATTAAGGATCATAACAGACGGGTGTCATTGTGTTGGTAGTGATGTTTCCACGAAGGAGGGGACATTTCGCATATCAATTTTCAACGAACTTAAGCTGCAAGCAATACATAGCAAACAGTTTCATTCGTGCAGAAAACACAGCAGGTATACAGAACGTTATCATTTTTTATAAGTGTTTCATCTCGGTGTTTCAAACTATTATTTTTGATAGGAATTTCCTTCAATAAATTATAACCCATTGTGTTAATCCGGAAGTGCTGCTTATGGAATAAATTAACCTCGATCTACGTTTACTGCTTATTTTAAGAAGTTTGATGTCGGTGTAAACCATATACTTACTTCAGATGTTCGATCTTGGTCTACACTATATGCCAGCATCAAAACACGAATTGGGTCTACACTTTACTACTGTTTCAGTAGTCATGCCTCCTCCTTATAAGTAAAGGCATACATTAGCCCATGTCAATCCGTCAGTTCTGATGTACACAATCTGAACGATTCGAAAATCTTGTTTGTCCAACGTCTTCCATTCTATTAATGGGATAAGCTTAAACTTTTACACGTGCACAACATAGATCTGTAGATGGTCTTAAAGAATGGAATGTTGACTTTGACCATTTGTTACCCTAATTATGAACCTTTGAAGTTTTTATTTTGTAACATATAGAGATCATTATTTTACCTTTTTTTTTACAATATAATATTTAGACAACTTTTGAAATAAAGGAATTTGCATAAAATGATCACGAACAAATGTGATGTGCAGATGGTTTTAAAGAAAGAAATATTGGTATTGCATAGCAGCCCTTTTTCACCGGCATCTTTCTCAGAATTTAAAAGTAGACAACAAAACAATACAAAATCCTGCTGGGGCATCTGTGTCAATATACACTATACACCTAATCCGGAAGTTTCATCAGGGTTAACAGCCTTTACCAGACACTTCTGCTACGGTTTCAATGTTTACATTTATATATTCTCACAAAGTTTGGCGGGTATATGGGAGTCGCTGAGGATGGTCTTTCTGTTGATCTAATGTCTGTTGAATTTCTTCGTTCTCATCGTGTATAACCGCTGGTTTTAATTCAACGAAACTGTACAGGAAGCTTTATAACCATTAGGAAATGCCCATAGGGCTGTGCTTCTTTTGGTCGGATGGTTTTTGTTCACACAGTTGACCATCTTTTGTACTCGTAGTTGCTTAAAGCCATATTATCCTTCAAATTTCGTGAAAACAGCGTGATTCCCTATCATTCATGCATACTCTATGCAAAATATTACTGTCCAATACGTGACTCTTTCAAACAATACATAGTTGACTGCATAGTGTTAATATTGTAAACAGTTGATTTCTTAGAGAGATTGGACACTCCTCTAACAGCTTTGTTTACATTACAGAACGGGACTCTAGCTCGGGAAACTTCGTTTTGAATCGGAAAGTCACATGTTATGAATATTAATGTGCCTATGTATATATGTACATATGTTGCTACATGAATAAAGAAATACCACAAATGTGTGTGTAAGTTTGATGATGTAGTGGTTAGTGTCGATGACTGCAACGCCTTTCATTTTCCCCCGCGTTGGTTCGAATCTCATTGTGAGCAAATAAATATTTTTACCTGCGATAAAAAACAGAGCAGATTTAAATGCGATTTTTTCTCTTCATGTTTGTTCATTTCTCTAAAAAGATAATTCATAATTGGTATTAGGTACATGCTATTGTTTTCGGTAACACTAGATGCAAAAGTAAACAATGTCAATTTCCTCACTGACAGTGTCAGCTTAGGTATCGTTGTCTGTCTCAGAATCCAACGTCAAATGTTCCTCGAAATCTGCAGTCCAGCTGCTTTTCACGTCTGTAGAATGAAGCTACTTTGCACGCAAATCCCTATAGTAATACATTGTACACCTGTTCAGCGAGTAACCAATGCAAATGAATTAGTTCAAGTTTAATCAATCTAATTTATCTAACGATAAATACGATATGTACAAAACACACGACGATTTCATGCATTTGTACATATGCAAAATCATTTTAAAAAAATATTAAAAAAACCTTTAGTCTTGAGTGAGATTCGAACTCCTCCAAAAAGTTCTGAAAATGTACATCCCCTGTACTGCCACGGCTAACTTCTTCTATTTTTATAATCATTCAAATGGATTGTATAAACTAAAAGCGATACATATTTGATTACACCGAGGTGTACCGAAATGCCTGTTTACCTGTGTGTGCATGTTTATGCAAATTATCGACATTCCGGACGACTTACGAGACCAACCGGAAAGTATTCGGGGCACTTCACCCTAGATAATAAACAAAACATCGTTGACTTTAATCAATCTAATCACTGATAAATTTAACTATTTTTTTTTATTTCACGAGACATTCTTTTAGGTTCTATATTAACGAATCAGCACATTTTTTGTAATTCATAAAAACCAAAACAAAATCGTATTTGTGAGGGAAAACCTGCCTTTAAGCAAAGATCTGCAAAACGTTATTAGTTAGTGTGATTTGAACAGCATGACTGTGAATGTAACAAATACCAAGTCCATGTATTTACGTCCAAGCACTTAGTTCGCTATATTCAAAGTATAACGCACCATGTAACATTTTAAATTGGCCAGATTTGTTTGAGCTGGGAAAATAGTTTCTAGGGGCAACCAAATACTGTGCTCTATCTTTGATTTAGACTATTGTTCTATCATTTGGTGAAAATAAAATAAACTTATCCGTTTCCAAAACAGAACTGCAAAACTCACAGGAAGTAATAGATACGCCGTCATCAGTACTATTCAGTCAATTGAAATCGGATGACATTTCCAGAAAGTGTTCTATTTCAAAAGGCTGTGATAATGTTCAAAGTATTTATTGGCCTAGCACCTAACTATTTATATAAAAAAATCACATTTGCTTCTGATGTTCATGGGAAAAAGCTAAGATCTACATCTAAGATTCAAATCAACTTCCCAGACCTAAACCAAAGTTTTTCAACAAGTCTTTTAGTGATTCTGGTTCTATTATTCGGAACAATCTCAATGATAATGTTAGATATGCACATGTTAGTAGCTGCTTTGAGCACCTTCAGTCTTGCAACTATTTGTTGCTCAGGGGATAATTATGAATTTTCATGAAATGTGTTTGTATTGGAGGATAATAATGCTTTTGTTGTTGCCTTTTTCGTTTTTATGAGCTTTGCCATGAGGAAAATAGATATGGTCATAAAAGCCGGCACCTATCACTGCATAAATTGCCGGGATTCTGATCATGGTCTTTTGTACGTACTTGTACTACCTGGTTGTACCAGATTCTATCTCCAGAGATAAACCATTACCAAGAATTTAGCAACTGTGTTGACGGTTTCTCTCTAAGTTATAATACTTGACAATGTACTCCACCCATACGCTCTTTCCCGCCTCTGTAGCAGATGCCTTTTGATAACATTGTGAGAAATAGAACATTTGCTCTATAAGTAGCGATGTTTTCCAAGTCATTCGAGATAAGTGTATTTCCTCTCTAATGTGTATTCGTCCTATTTATCATGTAAGTTCATGTCTCAGGATGGTGTATTGTGAAAAGGGATAAGAAATGCATGGAATTATAATATGACTAATTAAGAGCATCTTCAATTTTGTCCTGCTGTTTCCTGTTTATGTCTCTGTATACGATACTCATATTTACTTCCGGATTACTTTCGCAACAGTTACAGCAAAACACACTGCGGGGTAGTGAAACATTTTAAAATTAAGCTAGGTTAGGCGCATTCGCTGCCGTTTATAAATGAGCGTCTATTAAAATATGTTGACCTTTGTCGAAACGTATCTCTAACTGACATAAACATATCTAACAATGTAGAAATATCAATATATTTAATCAAATAAAGGAACGAATAGCAGGAGAGACAGGATACTTTATGTGTGTATTTATCCAGAAGTCCATATACCTGTATCTACAAATAACCACAAGTAGCATTAACAAAATCTTATTTCATCTTTATGTTTTGCTTCTCTGCGACAGTTTAGTATACGCTTTTTTAACATATATAATACAGGAATCAAATAGCCGACAAACTCGCAATTTAATAATTCAGTATTTCCATAATGTTTTGATACCGGCCATCGGCTTCCAGTTTCGAATTTCAGTAGTAACCTGCATGTACCAAGCACGCATTAATCATTCAAATTCACGTTACTTATTCCTATTGCATTTGTGATATCCATCAAAGACTTGACAATCGCCACAATTTAAATAAAGTTACTAATGTCCTGCCTTTACAAGGCAATGTAAAATGTCTTATTCTGAGATAAAAAAAATCTCAAGTCTAACCACTACACTGAACACACCATTTTATTCGAAAAATGACTCTAAACCAAAACAGATGTGTGACTCATACAAAAAAGTGGTAAGCCTGCTACATTTAAATAGCCTTATCCAATACAGTTTCCTATTCTATGCTGTTGCTCATGTTACGTGTAAATAGACAGGATAAAAATCTGACATAAGCGGTCTACTACTGCTTTAGACCGTTCACACAGTTTTACCACTCTGCTGCACTCGTATGTTTGTTTCTTAAAGATGGATGCCTACAAGCTTAACAGTAAACACTGTTGTAAGGCCCCGAGGGGCCTTACAGTGAAGTTTCTACAGCTTTTGAGACAGGTGACTTTAAACAAGTAATGCGGTTCGTTTATGTTTACTTACAGAGTTACCGGCTTTGATTGACAAGGAAGCAGGCGACGACGAGGACTTAGGTGACGATAACGGGCAATGACGCCCGCCGACGCCCACCGTCGGTCTTGCGTCACCGGTTAGCGAGGAAGATGCGGACTATTCCGGTAACCTTTATATCATTTATTGAAATTCCCCCGGGATCACTGGGTTCAATAAACGTATGCCATACATTGACGAAATGAGACGCTTTGTCTGGATTTACATTTCATGCACTGAATTTGTTCTCCTTAAGTGAGCTGATTGGATTTAAACGCTAAATCGGCGTTTAATCTAACTCATCTACTCAGTATTTGCAATAATAAAAACGAAACTAGAACCAGTATTTGCATTGTTGACAGGATATCGCAATGACAACATGAATCGTTCCTAAATATTTGGACCAGAAAAGGTAAATTTATTATGACAAATATATCTCCATTCGAGGTAAGCTTTATTCAAGGGGATCTCTAATCACCATATAAGCGTTTTGTACACGTACATGTAAATAAAGCTTACTGACCAAGCGTCACGCGAGAGACAGACACGGTTGTTTATACATGAACATACCGTCATAGCTAGAAAGGGACTTTTTCAGCAGCTCTATGTTTGTTTGTCAGTATGTGATATCAATTCTCAAACAGTCATGGTCGCTTAAGATTATAGGTCGGAGACTGTTACCTTGATATACAATTTCGAAGCAAAAATGACACGCGATATGCAAAGGATAGCATTGTCTGACAAGCCTTATGTAAAGGAGTTTATTATTTGAAAAATTGCTGAGTGTAATATACGTGTTCTGTTTTCAAGTATGTATTTTGACGCCATTCTCTTTATCTACGGTTTCGTTAACACAATATATTACTCCAAACAAGCACATCTCGGTTATATTGAGAGTCTGCTTCATTTCACACAATGTTCAAACGTCGCAAGTGACCTCGTTTTAATTAAAGTGCTACAAAAGTACTGATGGAAGGTGATTTTGACGGAACAGGTTATCATTTATAAACAAGTAACATGTGTTTTTTCAACATATCTCTGTTATTATATTTTAACATAAACTTGTCCTGAAACACTGAATTGCACTAGGCAAATCACAGATAGAAATAGATAGTTATAAAGAGAGAAGGGACGAGGAAGAAAACATGAAGCGTAAATGGAAATAGTGCTACATAAACGATACTACAGTTTGTGAAAACTGCTTGGATGATCATGATCAGACCGTGTACCGTAAAGGCGGATCAATATCCATTGTTTGATGCTTGAGTTGTAATTTCCACGAATAAAAAATAAAAAAGTATATTTTATCCACTAAGAATACATATGACAGTTTTGAGGTAGATGACATTTTTGGAGAATATAGGGTGTATCTAGCATTGGAAATGTTAAAGCATTCATGAGTCATTGGACCAATTAACTAATTTCAGATATGAATTCAAACAGATTAGATCTAGATCGTACACAGATGGTAATGGCCGATCAAAATAAAAACAGTTCTACATATTAACAAATATGTGTAGACTCATTTACCATTGAGAATGCAACCAACACTCAGTCACAATTTGCTGGTCAACACAGCTGGTTATACACAAACCTGCATGACCTAGTTTATGAGATTATGGCTAAAACTATATTTAGCGGAGGTTTTCCCATATGAGGTAGCTAATCTATTTATGAACAATTCAGAAATCATGACATATTTTACAGATTTCAACATCTTCAAAAACACCATTATAATGATGATGATTATTATGGATTATTAGCAAACATGTAAATATATAAAATTCCACACGGTTTCTATTTATAAATATTGCACGATGAAAATAACCTAAACAGTCAGAAGGATTTAAGCGAGAAGTTTGTATATTGATCTAGATAATATACTGATTTAACAATCAATCCTAACTGATGGTGAACCTAAAGTAAATTACAATTCTATTCAGAAAACATAACTTACCAGCTGGTCTATGCTAGAAGATGCAGGTAAAAGTAGAATGAAGATCTAAATGAAGATAAAAATGAACTTTAGATAGCTTAAAATATACATTCTACATTGTTTTATATACATGTATATAAAACCATGTAGAATGTCCTAAATGTAGTTAGGCCTTGTAAGAGGATAGTGAAACGTCACCTGGGTTACACTTTCCGCCCCCAGATGAAAGTCTCCTGATGTTTATAAATAAGGATACAAACGAACTAGTATCCGGGAGCAAAACCATGGTATATAAGAAACAACTTTACAACACCTTTATAATCTAAAATACCTATGGAATAATACTATTTACAAACATAAATACCGGACAACTACAAAATCTGACTAAAATATCCACCATAATTGAACTGCTTACCTCTTAAGCACGAATTTAAAAAAAATGACTGTTGTCAACAGAATTGACCTGAGCAAATACGATTCTGGCTCGAACAAGAAGTGAAACAAACATCAATTGAAAAAATAATCTGACAGGTAAAACGACCATTCATTACACCGCATATTTACAAGACTGTGCAATACATCACAAAACACAATACAAAACAAATCTTAGCAAATCCAACCCTATAAGGAATTGCTTACAGTGTAAAACCAAGTAACGCAATACAAATGATCAAATCAGGCAATGGGTCATTTGACAAAAAAATTCAAAATTCTATCAATGGGATATAAGTCATCCCTTACTGCTTTTCCCAAACCTAAACACAAAAATGATCAAAAGGAAGGACCCTCCAGGTCTGCACAGTTCCAGACAAACTGGGGCCAATGCCACTGGCCAAATCAATCTGAGGGGTTTCCGTGATCTGATGGAGCATTTACTCGCTTAAAGCTCTGTTCCGGACTCGGAAGAGTTTCTGGTTTGTCTGGGTTGTCTCATGAGACTGGTCTCTAGCATATAATCTGCAGGCGGGTCTACAACTGAGCTGCTGGAACATTACTGTCCGACAGGGCTCTACTCTGGCAGAGGACTGTCCTAGGTTCGAGACCTGTAGTGCCGGTCAGGAATACTTTTGGGCTGATGGAGAGCTCGGATCAACGGGACCACTTATCATGGAGTTGGTCCAGTTTGGTGTCTTTTATTCCTACTCTGAAGAATAAGGTACACACCCGTATCTGATCCGTCATCGGAACTGGTTTTCGAGTTACCGTTGCATTACTGAATTTAGCTTCAAATTCATAAACAATAGAGTTTGAACATTTGATCTTGAAGTTATGAAAATTAAACAAACTGAACTCCAGATAAGCGTGCGTATCTTAAATATTGTTTCAATTTGTTGTGGTATTTTTCAACCAGACCTTATGTTTTGATCATTTATTAGAATCAACGTTTTCCAAGATAACTCTAATGTATGGTCAACACATAGGGTTTTGTTGTGAAATGAGGATTCTAGCATGTACGTTACGCACCTTATCTAGGGCTATGAAAAGAAATCAGAACATCATTTTCAAAACCTGATATTTCTGCCTTTGAAGCATAATTCATTTATTAAAGGGTAACTTGCCCTTCCTTGATCATTACACTAACATGTTTTATGCACAATTTATCGTAGAAATGCTCAATTTGGTAGTTTGGTATTTTTTGTTATGAAAACGACAATTTTGACTCAAAAATGAACAAGTACAAGCTGCAAATGTATGCAAATGTTAGCAAAATACCATTTCTTCTTGATATAGCTTCAGCTTTTACATATTGTCTCCTAAATGCTTGAAATTAACATTCTTGTGTGTGGACCATAGAGGTTTCCCATTTAGAAGGTATCATGAACATTAAAGGCGGTGTGACAAAACCTAGTATAGGGTCCCCACTGATAGTATAAGATTATCAAACCTCTCCTGTTGAAACATGTGCACAGCATGGGGCGCCTGCAGTAAGTAAGCTCTGAGGACCTGAACTATAAGGTGTACAATAAGAAATGATATTACATTATATAATAGCAAGATAAAAGAAAACTTCTATACATAATACAATTCAAATGAAATAATCTTTTGAAACAGTTTAGACAACAATCAGCCAGAACATTAAAATACAGCGCATGATAGCTAGAGTAGACTGCTTCATCAATCTATCCTAGCGGAAAAAGCTTAGTATCGATTCTCGAACTGAGTCGACATAAAATGTGCTCTACGTTTTGTAGGGCTTGTTCTGGATCTACATTGTGTGCACACATTTATGCAAATATTTGTAATTTATATATTACGACAGGTAATGAAAAACAATAACTTTCAAACGGTAATTCTGTTTAAGAAATACAAAAAACAAGGTACACGAGTATAATATAAAAGTTCGCATAACATTGCTCAATCAACTCTAATATACGGAAGTGATACTCGCCTGCCAGTGACTGTGGCATTTGCCATATGGAGTTTCGAGCTCAAACAATAATTGTATAATAAAGCATTTTGAATATCTAAAGATGTGATGTTCATGTGTTTTATTTATATTGACCTTCACACTTTTATATGTACATATCTACACTAGCTCCTCCATTAGTAGTATTCCTTGTTGAGATCAACCCGTTACCTACCAAATAGATTCGGTGACACCTTCCGTTTGTTAATATTGTGTGCAAAAACTTGCGAACATGTATAATTACCCAAAGTGGCCTGTTTAAGAAACAGTAAATACCCCGACTCAATGGTCATGTTCTATCCTTTTGACAAATAGTTCTATTCTGATCAGATTGCACCAACAAGATCACTCTGATCTTGATCATCGCTGTTTGCAAGGTTCGTATTCATATGTTTACATCACAGTAATTGTTAGTGAAACCACAGGCTACTGGATCTAGCATGTGATCTACTGGCGGATGGCGAAGTTGGAGTAAGTATCACGTGATCTACTGGCGGATGGCGAAGTTGGAGTAAGTATCACGTGATCTACTGGCGGATGGCGAAGTTGGAGTTAATATCACGTGATCTACTGGCGGATGGCGAAGTTGGAGTTAGTATCACGTGATCTACTGGCGGATGGCGAAGTTGGAGTAAGTATCAAATGTATCCAGAAAGGCACCGATACACTGGTAGCAAAACATGAACTGCTCCTGAAAACATAGCATATCCACTGGTTAGAATGAGCAAAGATCACACATGACACCTTAAACCAAAACAATACACCTGTCAAGGTAACAAAACACTAGAAAATGCAACTATTAACCCTGTACAAAATTGTTATCTTCTTCAATTATCGTCTCATTTTTAAATACCGTCCGATTGAACCTTTCGTCTGTGTGTCAAACGATTTGGATCAAGATCAGACGCTGAGTTATTCGGAATCTGGTCTGGATCAAAACTGTTTGAAATATCACTGTGGTCATTAAATATCAGACTACTGGTTGACAGCAAGAATATATATTACTGCTTGAAAAAAATCTTCATACTGGAAGGTTTATAAACGATAACCACAGCACAGCACAATATAACCAGATGCTTCATTTCCCACATTCTTTTCCATAATCAACTGCTACAGAATCGTCATAAGTTGTGTCTTTGGAGGAAGGGGTTAATATTTACCTTTTTGCCTGTCTGTTCCTGGCAACTCGGTTGCATATCGCTAATATGATATAGCTTTGGGCAAGTGTGTCTGCAAGTTATACTACTGCCATTGTGTTATCAATCAGGTCAGCTAGTCTCTATCAAAGCATTTTGTAGACACTGTGTCTGTATGAAGCTAACTTATAAACAAGAACTGTGTCACAGTAAGTGACAAATGTCCCCAAAGTGTTGGTTTGACACTGAAATGCTCTTTGTACATGACATCTCAAGATGTACTCACAAATTAAATTTGGAATTCCAATGTCTATTATTACAGAGGATATGCTCCGGATAAGCTTTTTCTGAAATTGAGATCACAGGTCAAGGACATGGTCACAACAACTTAAAAGCGACACTCCGTCATCCCAATATGTACTCACAAATAAAGTTTGGAATTCTAAGGTCAAATAATACAGGAGATATGCTCCAGACAAGTTTTTTTTCTGAAATTGAGGTCAAAGGTCAAGGACAAGGTCACAACAACTTGCAATTGGTACGCGACACTCCGTCATCCCGAGAAGAACTCACATACTAAATTTGCAATTCCTAGGACATATACTATTGGAGATATGCTCCGTACAAGCTTTTTCTAAAATTGAGGAAAAGGTCAAGGTCAATGTCACAACAACTTAAAAATGGTACGCGACACCCGGCATCCCAAGATGAACTCACATACTAAATTTGCAATTCCTAGGTCATATACTATTGGAGATATGCTCCGTACAAGCTTTTTTTTAATTGAGATCAAAGGTCAAGGTCAAGGTCACAGCAACATGAAAATGGTACGCGACACCCGGCATCCCAAGATGAACTCACATACTAAATTTGCAATTCCTAGGTCATAAACTATTGGAGATATGCTCCGTACAAGCTTTTTTTTAATTGAGATCAAAGGTCAAGGTCAAGGTCACAGCAACATGAA
>JAULCE010020009.1:0-17587 GCA_032359355.1 Macoma nasuta | reverse complement strand
AAATAACAAATGATTAAATACACGTTGGCGTTGATGAATCCCCCCCCCAAAAAAAATGCAAAAATGTTGATTATGATCAAATGCCGCCTTATAAGGCGGCGTCTGATCTGGGATATCACTTTTTGCGATGTCGACTCGATTCGCCTTTGGCGGTGAAAGTGTTAAGCATACAAAATTGTCTTAGATTTGGATATATAGAAATACTCAACTAGAGGTGGCACATAGCTGTCTTCAATTGCATGTTCCCTCTCTAGCTTTTTCTTCATTTATTCAAAAATCTAAGGCACGTTTGTTCGATATTTCTTTATCACAGTTAAAAGTTTAAACATAGTTTTTTCCTAAAATAATACGTGGAACTGGGGTCGGTTTACAAATTATAACAACATTTGAGTCGACCCTCCCCAACAGACAAATTTAACTTAATTTCTATACAATGGAATTAGACCATTTATACAACTGTACCATAAGTTTCAAAACAGATTGATATACATTCATATATATTGAGTGTGAGAGACAGTATGATAACGAAAACGAGAGAAAGAGTGAGATGGGTAGAGAGATTTTCATCGTTTTGAGTTATTGTTCAGCGAATTCATGTAGATTTATATATAAATAAGTAGATATTAGCACATATTTTGCTTATTCCTTATGTCATAAGGAAACTTCAGAATATGAGCAATATATCTCTGGAAATGTTTTTTCTAGTCTGCTTTCTTTATCTATTCACTTTGTATCATTGCTGTGCTTTTCACTATTTTTTATTTAGTGCAAATTGCCGAAATTGCAGTTGTGCGCTTTTTAATAACATCGATTTTTTCTCAAACCACCTATGTGCCTTTTTGCAAACAGTGCACACACGTGGATTTCGAAGAACACCGACGACATGGAATATCAGGTTCATTCGATATTTGTGATGAAGCAAAGAGGAAATGTACATGAATGTATACGTGACTCTTAATGGATCAAAAGCATATCGTGAGCTTATCATATTAGCCTAGGTCCGCTAAATTTATAATAAACATACATCATGGGGGAAAAGTCGTTTTGTCGACTTAGGCGGGTTCTTCTACAAAATATCTCATTAACTTTACAGTTATATGCTCAGATCAGTCGCCGATTCTGTCGAGTGTTGCCATTCGTAAGATAAAAATACCAAACTTCTATATTACTGTTAACCATTTCTTCCTCATGTTATACTAAGGATTATCCACAAGAAATGATTCTGGTAAAAAGGGTGAATATCTAGACAAAGAAGATGTCATATAAGATTTTTTTTTATTTAAAATTAAACTTTAACTTTGCTCGCTGCGAGCAATACTTTCTACAACTTTGTCAATAGGCATCTGCTACAGAGACGCTACAAGTCTATTCTATGGAGTAAAGAAATAACTCTATCATAGCACATCTTTTTTTTTATTCTCATGTCATAAGGAAACTTCAGAATATAAGCAAAGTATCCATGGAAAAAAATCTTCTTGTCTGCTTTCTTTATCTATTCATTTTGTATCATTGCTGTGCTTTTCACTGTTTTGTCTTTAAGCGCAAATTGCCGAAATGGTAGTTGGAAGCTTTTCAATAACATCGCCGATTCTTTTTCCATAACCACCTATGTGCCTTTTTGCAAACAGTGCACACACGTGGTTTCGAAGAACACCGACGACATGGCACATCAGATTCATTATAGATTTGTGATGAAGCAGAGGGTACATGTAGATGAATGTGCATGTGACTCTAAATAATGCAAAGGCGTATCATGAGCTTGTCATATTAGCCTAGGTAAGCTACATCGGGGGAAAAACCGTTTTGTTGACTTGGTCGTGTTCTTCTATCATTGTGGAGATTTGAACGGGCACACAATTTACCTTCGCCAACGTTGGGTAAGGTTAATTGTGTTTGTGCGAGTTAAAATCACCACCACAATACAAAATATCTCATTGACTTTGAAGTTGTATGCTCAGATCAGTCGCCAATTCTGTCGAGTTTTGCCATTCGTAAGATAAAAATACCATACTTCTATATTACTGTTAACCATTTCCTCCTCATGTTATACTAAGGATTATCCACAAGAAATGATTCTGGTAAAAAGGGTGAATATCTAGACGAAGAAAATGTCGTATAAGATTTTTTTATATTAAATAAAGCATTAACTTTGCTCGCTACGGTCAATATTTTCTACAACTTTGTCAATAGGAATCTGCTACAGAGAGGCTACACGGCATTTCTATGGAGTAAAGAAATAGCTCTAACAGGCTTATTTGAGTTGTCATCTACTAGATTTTTTAATCTTGTTAGTTTAACGTCATCTTTGGTGAAATCATTG
Source organism: Macoma nasuta (assembly GCA_032359355.1). NCBI lineage: Eukaryota > Metazoa > Mollusca > Bivalvia > Cardiida > Tellinidae > Macoma > Macoma nasuta. The sequence goes on along the minus strand of JAULCE010020009.1, from coordinate 15,267 downwards.
TCTGAGATTCAAACGGCTTGGATCCGGGTCAGATGCCAAGTTTCCAAATATCGGTCATTACATCAATCTTAATGCTTGCTGCGAGATGACAGGTTCAAGCAACGAGTATGACTGGCGCATTGAATGCATTTCTTAACTCTTTCGCTCCAAATAAATAGAATTGTCAGTTGTTTCTGGTTTGGGATCAAATATCCTTAAGATATAAATTGACTCTATTTTGTTGCCAAAGACTAAAGTTTCTGATTAGACGCTGCCTTCTAAGGAATTCACTTTGTGCAGTATCGAGTTGAGTCGCATATGGTGGTAAAAAAGTTAAATTGCTACAAAATATATAGTCTGTTGAATTTCGGAAATATTTTAGTCAACGTTTAGGAAGAAAAAACATGTTTTAATGACAAAGAGCATGACTCTCAGATCAGACGCCGTGTTAACCGGCGTCTTAATGGATCAAACTGCTTGAATATGCAGTCAAGTCTTCTTTATATGATATGATTATAGAAAAAAATGACATAGACACAAGTCATGCCAAGAGAAAATAAAACTAAATCAAAGTCTAACCCGTATAAAGCGGCCACTTTAAATTGAGGCATTTGTGATCTTTAAGACAGATGGTTAATAATGCAGAATGAAAGGATTGCAGAAGGCTCTCAAAGAGCTGTCTGCATTCCTTTCATTCCACATTAAGCTACAATCTGTCAGAAAAAATGCTATTGTATCTTATTTGATGACCGTTCAATACAGGATTGACTTAATGTCATAGCAAACACAGAACTGCCGTGTATGTCGAATTCTCCTCCTACGCAGGCCAAACTTTTACCAAACCTCTAACCTTAATATGTGATCTTGCTTAATCTTATCTTGCTCAATTTAAGTCGCCAAAATGATATGTTGTCAATTTTGGAGATATAAGATACTACCTATTAACTACAAAACGGACTTTGTCAAGTAAAGTGATGGTGAAATGTCGATATAATTTATATCGACATACACATTCCTACATAACAAGTTATAAGGGATACAAGGGATATGCCGCATTGAAACAAGTGTACGTATCGGGATTCATATGGTATAATACGTTGATAAACCACCTAAGATGTTGCGTAATATGTCATCATATTTACATAAAAATAGTATTTCTTGATGCCAAGATAGCAACATGCAGGTCCCCACTATCCGCTTCCGTAGCTGTCATCGGAATACGACTTTACAATTTGAACGAACTAGATATACATCTGAAGGACGACAACACATATACAAGACCGTTATATTACGCTTACCGACTTACGTCACCACTTCTAAACGATGTTAACTACGTTAGTCGAGCAAGGTTTAAGTAAAAAAAAACAATATAAAACCGTTTGAAAGCTGACATATTTCCGTTTCGGTCTAGGCGACCGTATGTTGGTCACGCGTCCATATTTTGCCATAACCTACTCCCCGGATCTGAATATCATCGAGCATATTTAAGACATCATGAGACGACGTAGAGAAAATAAAAGTTTTGAACAATCTAAATATTTTAGAATGCCCTTTTGAAATCAAATAACATCATCAGACGTTACATGTATTCCATTATATTGATAGAAATTCGTTGAAAGTCGAAGACAAAAGATATTAATACATGTTCTGGAAAATTTTAATTTTACATAGAATTTCTCCAAACGAAGTCGTCTGACTGATTTTTTTTCAGTTTTGTGGTGAAAATTACATGTATCTACAAAAACACCGAAACAATACCAAACAAGATTCAATACAGATATATAAAGATACGCCACGAAATTAAAAGTATCTTTCTATTGGTACCAACTATACCCAATGTTGCCCTTAAGGTATTGACAATGGTTAATATAATTCCATGCACACTTTCTTTTTTGACTCAGTATAAATTTATGCCGTATGGGGACTTAAAACGCAATGAAATAGAAGCGCATTGACAAACATTGATAGACTTCCATATGCTTTTTTAAGCTTAGCGATTTTAAGCATTTCAAAATATAAGATCTGAAACCGAAAAACAATTATTACTGTAAACGCACGGATTTAAAAACATCACCAGAGTTTTTTTATGTGGTAAATAACTATTAATTATTTCCAAAACTATGGCCACGAATCATTTTGTTTTTCATATGGAAAAGAAACCGAGGTAGTTATGGGAGTAAAGAACTGTAACATGGAGACACAAAATCAAGTGACCGAAATATTGGTATCACTATTTGATTCGAATGTGGAAGATGACGATTATCTTAGCAAACTCTTGCCAGAAAATGTTCGTCGAAAATTAAAGCAGCATGTCAGAAATGCAGCTGAGGAACTTTCGCGCAAAGGAAAAACTCTCGTGAGTGCAAGTCACGGATGCGTGATTCTACGCTTAAAATGTTCTTCTTATGAACATCTGAAGGAATTATGGAATGAAGCAACTAATGGAACTCTGACGAGCGTGTTCCGAATGGTCCAACAGACTCTAAGAGAGCAATATCCGGAACTGGAATTAGACGTCTTCATCACGAACGACGAATGGTGGAACAGTGTCAATGAAATGGGTATGTAGACACACTATAATGTATTGTATTTTTATTATAACAGTAATGTTGAAATAAATGTAAGCTGAACATCTTCTACTGTGTCTTGGGAATTGTTTCAATTAAAGACCAGGCCAGATAGAGACGCCAAACGTGTATTGGTGCAAAGTTTTCGTACCTGTATATATTTATGTAACAACGTGAATATATACAAATTTTGACATCTGTATATAAAAAGAAACAGTTATCACATGAAGATGCTTATCTCCGGGTTATTATTACGGGTAAGTGTTTGTTTTTATACGTACGACGGTTTGTAAAAGATAACCGAATCATCCGCATGTTTACAATAAACATAGTCAAACTATATCACTTGTTCACACACAACATGACATTAAAGACGTCGCACGTGCTTGTTGACTCCATAAAAGGTAATTTACACAACAGTGCTTCTATTAGTTTGATCTATGTTTGCAACACCATTGTTCGCGATCAAATGCCTTCCGACATGTACAAACTACTAATATCCGATCCGACACCAAGTGCCACTTCTGGTAAGAATTCAAGCTGTTTAATGAGTTTGTGACAGAGGTTATAAGCCGAATACTTTTTCATGTCAAATGTTTGTTTACTAGCTGAGAGTTATTCGGTCCCTGTCTAAGGATGATAATATGTTCTTGTTGTATTTTGTCATGTGATAAAAATAATCTCACACACGTTGTCAATTGAAATCAAGTTTTATTAAACTCGTTCTGAAAAATGTTCCAAGCTCTTTTAATAAAACTTGGACGGCGATTTAAATTTTTTTCAGAATCTCTGCATGGCTTTAAATTAACATTATCTCATACTTTAAAATATGGGCAATGCATACTAGTTAAAATACCGTGACATTCTCTCCTGTTTGATCTTGCTCGTTGGTGTGTGAGTTTATGTGTGTGTGTGTGTGTGTGTGTGTGTGTGTGTGTGTGTGTGCTAGGGTGTGTGTGTGTGTGTGTGTGTGTGTGTGTGTGTGTGTGTGCAAGCGCTTGCACGCACGTGTGTGGACGAAGAACTATTTGCTATTTGGGTGGGCTGTTTGTTTTGTATCTAGTGTGTCCTTTCTAGTTTTGATATCAATTGACAACTCGTGCAAGATCCTCTATTTACAATAGTAAACATTTTAGTTGATAAACATTAACAAGTAAACCAATTCTCAGCGTTTTTATAGTATAACTTATCCTGGTTTTATTGATTTATCACCATGCAAATTATTTCGGATCAATATGTGTCATTATGGTCTATGAAAAACAACGGTTCGTCTTTATACACGTAGCGAAAATTCAACAAACAAGGAAAATAATACACCGACGTCGCTTCACCAGCAACACCAGTTATGGTCACGCATCTTTAAAAAAAGTGTGAGCAAGTGAGTGAAGAAGTCGTTTGCAAACATTATAAACACAGATTAGATGGCATTTAATAAGCCATCTGACCGTCTGACCAGGGACTAGATTGTTTGCCTTTTGCTTTAAATAATGTATCTACTGACACACGTTCAGGAATAAAGATTTCGTACCACCATGCTGAATTTATTATGTCATAGATCTGCTGTTTTCAGTCAATGCAGGCCAACTGAATTTAACTACAGTGATCGAGTAAGCAAAATCACTGTATGTAATAAATATTCCAAAATGTATGAAGTGAACATATATTAATATTGATGCATGAAACTGAAAATGTATTCAGGTCAAGCGACGATATTATTTTAAATGGTAAGTGCTTCCTCACAGGTAGGCCACATGTAATAATCCATACACTGCAACCAAACGTTTCGTCTGCCTTAAAGTTATGAGTTTTAATTTAATACCTATTCTTGGGAACATACAGTTTTCAGATTTAAGATAATGTATCAATTTTTTAAATATCTATGAATACCGGTAATAGTAATAAATTTAAATCACTTGATTGTTCTTTTTTCCATATCAGATAAAATGAGCTATAAGATACACAACACACCTATTCATATGTTTTATAGATACATACTGTACAATTAAAAAACACACAGGCTTAAAAGATGACTGATGTAAGTATCTGTAAAGAAATAGATGTCAAAAGTAATCGATAAGTTATCGCAATCACCGTACCAAGCTCAACAAATATTCGAGTGTAGGTTGGGGCATATGCTCTGAATTTTCGTCCGTATGCAGGTCTGTTATTTTGGTTGCAAAATTTCCGATGTATCGTAGACCAGATATTGCGACCCCTGAAGCGAGAAAGAAATATCACTAGCAAGCAACCGCCTGATTATTACTTAGCATTACTTAGCCTTGTTTTCCAGTGCACGCCCGTTAGGTTTCTCTTTACTGGACTCTTATTATATATATCTTCCAAGGATAATTCTTGAGTTCCGGTTCTTAAGGTTGCTTTGTTATCATATAATTCTTCTTGGGTTTTAGCTCGACTATTCGAAGAATATTGAGAGCTATTACAGTCACCTTTGCGTCGGCGTCGGTGTCGGCGTCGGTATTGTCAGCTTGGTTAAAGTTTTGCGTGCAAGGCCTTTTCTAAGAAACCATATATGCCATTGCCCTGAAACTTCACACACTTATCTGAGATCATAACATGACCTTGTAAAACAAGTTCAATAACTTGGACAGCTCCCGTAACTCTTGACTGGATTTAAACTGAATTAGTCTCCCTTTTTGGACTTGGAAAGTTTGGTTAAAGTTTTGCGTGCAAGGCCTTTTCTCAGAAACCATATATGCTATTGCTCTGAAACTTCACACACTTATCTGAGGCCATTACATTACTTAGTTGGACAAGTCCCATAACTCTAGATTGGATTTTGACTGAACTATACCCCCTTTTCAGACTTAAAAAGTTTGGTTAGTATCGCTATATAGAAAACTTTGAATATCTTCTCCAAAACTACTGGTCCGATTTCAAATTAATTTCACAGAAATTGATCCTTGATTGGACCTCTACCAAAGTTTGTTTTAAAGAATGATGATATCTCAAAAAACATGGTCGCCAGGGGCGGGGGCAGTTTTCCTTATACACCTATATTATAAAGATTTTTTGTGATGGTCCTTTTGTAGCCATTTTATTAGGTGAGCGATATAGGACCATTATGGTCCTCTTGTTTAACATATCAATATTCCTTGAGCAACTTTGGTAGAAGGTCGCTCAAGAATCATATCTGTGAAATTATTTTAAATTGGATCAGTAGTTTTTGAGACGTTTTTCAAATATTTCTATATAGCCATATAGGGGGTGTGGCCATGCCATTGGCAACCATGTTTTTGACATATTACCTCTTGAACAATATAAGAAGTTGGTCATGGAAAGAGATGTATTAAGGATGTGTTTTTCACTACCATTACAATAAGCCCATCTACACATTTTATGATATAACCTCAAGTTATTATAACGCAAATTCGAAGAAAGAACTTGATAAAGGTGAATCCTTTGCTGCTTTAATTATCATCTATTTAACCCTTAGCCTGCTACGAAAATTGTGGTCTGTTGAAAATGTCGTCTGGCTCATTTTTAAATATCGTCCGATTTTCTTAAAAGATAGTGAACCTATTGTCTAAGTGTCAAACAGCTTGGAGCCATATCAGACGCCGAGTTACTCTGCGTCTGATCTGGATCCAAGCTGTTTGAATAACCACCTTAGTCGGGAATAGCAGGCTAAAGGTTAAATTGGCGTCTACATATGTTTTTAACCTTGCCAGTGTCCCTTTAAATGTTGGTGAAAGTGTAGCTGTAAAATCGCAAAATGTAAGAACTTCCTTCATGCCTATAGTGAATCGTAAAAACCCTTTATCTTATGTTATCTGCTAGCATTAAATGTACTTTCAGTTTCGCTTAAAATACTGTAAAACTAGTAAGTAATTGTCAAACAGATTGGATCCAGATCAGGCGTCGTGTTTTTCGGCATCTGAACAAGATCATAGTCGTTTGAAAATATTACTATGGTAACGATAAGCAAAAGGTTTGATCGAGGAGGGGTATATTGCTGTATTATTACCAAATACTTCAAGGGTAGCAACGCATTTTAACCCTTAGCCTGCTAATCGCGACTAAGGTGATTATTCAAACAGCTTGGATCCAGATCAGACGCCGAGTAACTCGGCGTCTGATCTCGATCCGAGCTATTTGACACTCAGATAATAGGTTCACCAAATTTCAAGAAAATCGGACAATATTTGAAAAGGAAGCAGACGACATTTTCAACAGACGACAATTTTCGCAGCAGGCGAAGGGTTAATATATCAGAGTACTTCCTTATTGGATATGTCTAGCACTAGCTTGTGAAGAAAATGGTTTAATGAAGCCAACGTAGGGCAGCCACAATGGAATGTCTGTAGTAGAGGGTTAAATCGTTAAAACCCAACGAATCATAAACTATGATAAGCCACAACTGCATTGCTTTTATCTGTTATGGATATCAACAGTTTGTTTTGTGATTGAATAAAATTCTCTTCCAAGAAAACGACTCAGTTTATATTTGCTTTGAGAAATTGAATCACATGTGAAAAGCCTTTGTAATATTTTATTGGAATCGGCAAGTTATTTTAATGAAAATTGCTCACTTTTTAAGTTTCAGTTCCATGCACAAATTGAGCTTGCTGAATGATCGATCAGGCCTGGAATGACTTTCAAACTTATAGTTGCCAAGGAGCTGCTTATCGATCAAATTTGAACGAGCGAGTTGCGTTCTGTTCCATTAGTTAAATCATTGCTAATGCAATGCCAAATTTGGAAAATTAAATGTTTATTACAGTAAGGCAATTTCTTACGTTTCACTTGCCATACCACGATGTGTTAAGCATACAGTACTCTCCACACAAAATGTTAATGTAGAGGAATTCCTTTCAGCTGTTCAATAATTCTGCTATTTTCTATTTGTCTAATACGGTGCAATTCAAATGTCATTGGGCCCGTTATTTCAAATTTCGCATAAGAAAACATGAACGTTTTGCATATTATTTGGACTTTGTTTATGACAATAATTGCTTTAAAATGCAAAAACACAAATAGTTTATACTAAAAACACAAGACGTATTAGTGCATACATTGTGTAAGGGATTGTTTTCATAATTACTCTATAAAAGTTTAAATGGAAATAAAATGCCAATTATTTATTCGTTGAATCATCCAAATACTACTTTGGATTTAGGTTTGAATTCTAAGTACTAATATTTTATAATCGATTCAAAATTCCTTGATAATGGTCTTTTAAAATCCAAGTATTTGATTGGTAAGTGCGTATACCTTGCAATATGATGACCAATAGCCGTGACGGCCTTACCTGTAAGTGTTTACAACGATTCTCAAGTAAATAGAAACCGACTGTACATAACATTACTATTTACATAACATTCTTATTGCATGACTCCTAACGCAAAAGTCAAAAGGCATTTGTTTCAAATGCAGATACATATTTAAGTTTCACGGTTGGTTTATCAAGCTTTTATTAGAGATATTTCTTATATGCAGAAGGAGTCTCGAGCTCTGCTGGGACAATCTAAGAATGAAACTTGGATTGATTCATTAACCGATAAATTGTTCATAATTATACCCCTCTAATTGTAAAATATTTCGTATTTCAGCCTAACTTGATAATAAGAATTTATTTACTATTTCGTATACGCCAGAGAACGGGAGTTATATATACATTAAAACCAGTATTAAGCGGCCGCTCAAACAACTAGTCGCTGTTGGTTTTTCAGATATGGTCGCTTAACGCATGGCATATGAAATGCAGAAGGCACGTTACTTTTGTTCTGCATTGATCGCCATCATGTTGTAAAAGTCGCTTTGAAACCTTATACATTTCCTCCACAGAAGCGCATTTGAGCGTGTTTGTAACTTTTGGCTATTGAAATCATAGGAAATTAAGTTTTTGCTCGTTACGAGCAAATACGCTATTTTTATAATGATTGCTATAACATTAACAAACACTACATGTTTTTGCACTGAGTTCTTTCCCATAAGATTATTTCCGTTTGGATAAGTCTAAACCTAACTTATGGAGAAAAGGGTTGTTAGATGTCCGCTATAGACAGGTATGACTGTATTATCTCTAATAAACGTGTAGAACAAAGCTGGCGCCAGGATGAACATACATCACTAATTGGAGCTTGAATTGCTCACTCGAGATATCAACACTTCCCCAAACACTTCTGTTGTGCAAGTTAATTGGCAGAAGTAGAATTTATGTTCTGTTCTTTAAAATGAAAACAAATTGACACAGAGAACATACCAATTTGGCTTTCACTTGTTGACACCTTGCGTCGCTCTGTATTCTTAAACCTTCACTTCATACGCTAGTTTGTTTTCGACTCATCCGCCAGGATATTCGGGTGAAAAGGGTGAATATCTAGGCAAATGGAAACTGCCATTTTCCAATGGTTTTGAAAACATTGTTGTAATTTGAGAGACTGCTCGTGGCGGGAAAATGCCCAGTTTCCCGCAAGGCTTTCAATATACCTACGTTGCAGAAATGCTAAAAGGCAACTTTGTTGAGTACAGGTTTTAAGTGTGTGTTTTGAGAGTATTAAAAAAAAAAACAATCATCATATTCAAAACGTGTTGATACCTTTCTCTTTTGCATTTTGTATTTAACAGCTGTGTTCCTTTTACTCTTTATCTCACACAGAATGAAATGAGATGAAGGGTTAGTAATGTCTGCCCTGTGGACTATCAAGAACAATCAAGTCTGGGCCTTTCTTACAATTTAGTAATTGTTCCGTTGTACACGAGACAATGTTCTGTTTACAAAAAAGATCCTAGAGTTCTGTTTACAAAAAAAGATCCTTATGTTCTGTTAAAAAAAGGATCCTAATGCTCTGTTTACCAAAAAATAATCATATCTTGACAGTTGATATTTGTTTTCAAATTAGTATTGACTACATTTGAACATGTAGCATTTCTGACAAGGACATTCCAACTGACAACGTGTTTTGTAATCTCCTTAACTTGTGGTTATACAGTGGGATGCTAGTATCCATTATACAGGGGCAACACATTTATTAACCATCAAACGCGTTATACATTGTGACCACTGTCAAACTGTACAGACAGTTTGGATCAAGATCAGACGCCAAGTAATCCGGCTTCTGATCTATCTCCGGACTATGTGTTACTAATGTTAACACACTATTTAAACCCCCAAGTAAATTTTCATCATTTTATATATTTTGCATTTCGTTGCTTTAGCGTTTAAACGATAGAGAATAGCGTTTCTCTAAAACGTCATAAACTGTCTGCGAGGACGCAAATGTTGGCTTATGAGACGAAACACCTACCGGAGTAAGTGACATGTCAGATAAGGCCAGTTTACAAGTGTAAGTCAGGTAAAGAACATATCGTTTTAAATTTAGGAACTGTAAGAAGTTGATCTATTGATTAGTACAATGTTAATTATCATGTGCGTTTCTAATATATCTATAGTAAACGAAGTACTCTAACATAATGAATGAAATACGAAAACACGTACTGCATCACCATTCAGCAAGTTCTAATACGAAATGTCTGGGACAATATGATAATCAATTGTCACATATGGGTATGTGTACTAGCAGACAAATGAGATGTTAAAATGGAAGATTGAAATAATGTAGACTTCCTTCTGTTTGTATGAATTGGTAAAAACATATTTGAATAATCTTGGCATACAAAACATTTATGATAGGTGGTTTATTCAAATTGTTTAAAATAAGAGAATGGCTATGCTGTTGAGATGGTTCAGTTTTTACATTTTATTAAGTTATTAACATGGAACTAGATCTGTATATATGATTTAGCATTATAATGCTACCAAATAACATTTTTCGTACTTAAGCAAGCCTGATAATTATCCCCAAAAGGGTTGGCATGTATAAAGTTACCTCCCTATTTCCGTTACCTAAATAATACTTCTACATAAATTAAATGGGGCATGCTTCTACCACGCATATTCGAGTACCATAACCATGAATTACTTGAAAAGTGTGTAAGCTTGTCCAGGTTAGTACGAGGTTTGCAAAGTACACCGACGATTATTAACCGTGTAAATGGGTTTAGTTTCAAGCAAGGGAAAACGTATATTCGCCGAATGAATGTCGGACGTAGCCTTTATATATAACGTATTGGAACTTGATCACATAACAACGTCGTTTAGCGTTGAGAAGACAATTAATTCAAAGCATTACTTTTAGAGCTAATACACTCCTTCGTATATTGTTTAAATATTTTGTACAGATCATCACAATACACTCTATGCCATAATATGTTTATATGGATAACATGATGATTTGAATAATGTACTTGCACAACGAAGTTAACGTATTGAAGTGACAGTCATTATAACTATTTTGAAAATTAATAAGTGTGTTTTGCTAACGTAACGTTGTATAATGTGTTCAATACTTCGTTAGGGAATATCTCGTACATTGATGAAAGTTACATATCTAACAATGAATCTCGAGTATTGCAGATAACACTGCTAAAATATTTATGTTAAGTTAATTGTATTGGCATGAAATATCTATTGTTTTGTACCATTGTGGTAAATGAATCTGATTAATTTTTTCTATCATTGCAAAACAAAAACGTATATAACTTTGTTTTAGTCTTTGAATTCAACACTTTTAGTTTTAAACTTGAATACCGCTTAAGCCGGTGCTAGGGGGCATGAGTAGTGTTGCATTTTTGATTACTACTCATGAACAGACTCAATAAAACCGAGTCTGCAACTTTCTCTACATGAATTGACTTGCGTGGTTCTAAAGCACCTTCCATTTACAAAATGATATACTTCACAACAGCAGATGTTAAGTGGTATGTGGTGGCCGTAAAACGTCGCCTCGTACTTCATTCTCAGTGTTGTTATACTATCCGATCCTTCGAAATCATGAGTTTCAACACTTTTAGTTTTGAAAATTGAATACCGCTTTGAATTCAACACTTTTAGTTTTGTAAATTGAATACCGCTTGAGCCGGTGCTAGGGGGCATGAGTAGTGTTGCATCTTTAATTACTACTCATGAACAAACTCAATAAAACCGAGTCTGCAATTTTCTCTTAGACTATATGAATTGGCTTTCTTGCTTTTGGAGGATCACCCTTTTACAGAATTTAGTAAATATATGAAAATCTAGGTAAATGGATAATGCCATTTATGGATCATGTTAAAAACGTTGTATGAAATGGAACATTAGCTCGTGACGATCAAATGCACAATTTCTTGAAATGTGATCAGTAGTCGTCATGTCCAGAGGCGCTAAAGGCGTTTCTGTTGAGGAAAGTGCTAATTTTAACACGTTGCAGACACGAACCATGCCATATGGAATTGCACATGTCGTAAAAGAAATTGTTTTATTGGCAAACTCTTTGACAGGGAAAGAGATACAACGCGATAACGTATCTGAAAGAGAAAATAATAATAACGTTCAAACATGAAACACCACAAATGGCTTGTCGTTACTGAACAAATTGTAGACTCACCGTTTCGGCACTCATGCCCAGCATACAATGTTTATTTCCAAACAATTCGAAGATGGCATTTTTCCTTTTCCTCATGAGATTCCTTTTGAAGAAATTATTATTTTTCTAAGTTTGGCATTAACTCTTTCGCTTAATGTCTCCATTGCAAATAGGACAGTCTAAGATCGGTCTGATCAGTGACTTCACTCTTTCAATTATAAAGTCTATTATATTTATTCCTTAAAGAAAAACATCATTTTCGTAAACCTGCTTTATCTTAAACTTGTCGCAGATGTCAGTTTAAAATTTGGCACCGAAATTGTTAATCCAAGGAAAAGCGCTTCTTCTATATTTGTTTAAGCGCCTGTTCAAAATTGAATTTTCAAGACGATAAAATGTCATTTAGCAAATCATGTTTGTTTTGACGAAATCCCCTCGGCATCATATATTCCAATCAGGAAGAAAACTGGGAAAGATATAACCACAGTTTCTAAGGGCGAATATTCTTTGTTAAGATTTGTAGCGAATTCAAAATTTTATGTTCACACAATTCTTACAGTTTCTACAACGGGAGAAAAGCTATTATTCTGTATCATCACGTCGTACACACGTGGCAAGATATCACATCTAGTCATATTATGCTGGCACCAGAATTACCAGTCCGAGCACTACCATTTTAAGCATTTACCTTCATATCACCATGCTTTATTCTATCTTAAAAAATTATAAAGATTATGATCAACATACAGTCATACAATTTAACAAACAGAGAAACACAGTACAGTGGCGCTATTAATAGCCGTCCGGCGCGTTAGACACTGAGTACTTCTGATCTATACAAACAGATTGGAGAGCCAGATCAGACGCCGAATTACTCTGATCCGACACCTCTTAATTCTTTGTCCTTCATTATCTAATAAATCCTGAGAAAAATGTTAATTTTCCCGTATTATTTGCATTCCGTTTGCATAATGTTAGTGTCGACATGGTAAAATATAGCATGTCTCATACTTCATACTGGGTGAATCCAATAATTCATAATTAATTTTTAAAAACTAAAATAGTAGAACCATTGTGCACGTTGCCATTATAAACACATGATACTGAACAGACTCTGACGCTAAACTCTGATAAAACTCACACTGATCTAGCCACTATATACACTGAACGAAAATCCATTCTTTACCGGCTAAAGTGTTAGAACACTTTTACACTGTACAAACAATTTGGAGTCAGATCAGACGCCAAATGACCGGGCGTCTGATTCGGCTCCAAACTGTTTGATATCCATAGAAATGCAAACTAATAAATACCAACGTGTTGTTTTATATTATTTGCATGATTCATTATCGAAATGATTTAGGAGAACCATTGAACCGGCGTCTGATCCGACGCCAACCTATTTATTAGTCATAGCAATGCAACTAAAAATACCAACGTGTTGCCGTTGTTTTATATTATTTGCATTGCGGTTGCGTTTACAACGTTAAATATTAGCGTTTCTCCTTCTGTATCATATCAATTTAACCGCTCCACTTTTCAGTGTGTTTGCGTCCAACCTACAAGCATCAAAGCACACACTTTCTCAACTTGCATCTTACATGTATGATGATAAACATGCAACAATACACAGATGTGAAAACGGCGTCTTATAAATAAGCCTTTTTTATAAAATCTAATACATTATAAAATACAAAGGTGTATTGAATCTCACAACGATCATTGTAAAGTTAACTCTCATGAAATAAAATAAGTATCGCCATTTTCAAAGATGTAGGAGACGCATTGTTTTACATACTTTTATAACAGTTGAGATTTAACAAAATAAAAACTACTATACGAGTCCTAGAAAATCAGTGTAGGAAATATGTGTATGCGTCCCTTGCAAAAAATGAACACCAAGATCAGAGAATGCATCTATGAGAAACATTACCCGTTAAGCCACAACAACATGAAACTCTTGAGATTGAAGAAAAGATGTTTTTATCAAAAAAGAAAATACTAAAATATCCATAACATTCTCATAGATATCCTATAGAGATTTTTTTATGAGGAACTGAGACTTGAACAACTAAAACCTGCGATAGTGGTAAACCCGTTCAGTGTTGGAAACGAGATTATACGTCGTTTGCAAAAAAGTTAACACTCAGATCAGAGGGCTCCTGGATGAGTCCTTTTATCTGAGTCTACACTTTTTATATCAAATAAAAACTGGTCATATTTCGAACTTGGAACATTTCATTTGAAAATAAAACAGTATATCACGCTTATCCTAGTAAAACTAGATGGGTCTCACCTGCTATAAAAATTACACTTTATTCAAGCCTCTTCTATTTCTTTTCTCGCCCACGTTTCGCCCTAGAAGCTGTTTTTATAGATGTTTATTGCCCCAGAGAGAGATATCAATTGGTTTTACAGGGATTCATTTTAACCTCTATAACTTGTTGTGATTTTATGCCTAGATTATGTCAGTCTACCATAGACCGCTCTGACATCATGATAGGTCGACCGTGGAATTTACAGATCAATCGCGACACACTCTTAGCACCAACAACGTCTAAAAAACCTTATATTATGTTATTTATAACGGTGATGGTATTTTCAAACAGTTTTGATCCCGCCCAGATGCCGAGTAAATCTCTATCTCTGATCCGGATTTATACCTTTTTTATACCCAGACGGTAGTTTATACCCAAAGTAGCCGGCACGTCGGAGACGATTGATCTGGGTTTGCAGTATATACAATTTGTTTTCATAAGAGCAAACATTTCTTGTCTTAACCACTTCAAACGATTTATGTCTTGATCAGGCGCAGTATTTTCAACATGGCAACTCAATTGAGACGGCTTAAGGTTTGCAATAGTATAGCGGCGCTAAACAACAAGCAATTAATAGTTAGATGTATGACACCGAGTTCTGCAGGTTCTATTATATTAAAACCTTTTTTTCAGATAGAATTTTTCCTCCCGCTGTCGTTTAATTTCAGCTTGTGTGACCATTCAATGCCACTCCATAAAATATGTGTGTTTTCAGTTACCTGACAGTCTGGTTTCGATTGTCTGGCAAATTGGTAAGATGCTGTTCTTGAGAATCGCGTATGAGATATTATGGGTGAATTCGAACCCAGATCTGCATTAGAATCGTGTTTATTTGTGATCCCAATCTGAAGAGAACAATTAGATTTTAAGGAACATCTTCGATCGTGAAGGTTAACTCTTTCGGCGCCATATCTAAAATTGTCGGTTGGGACTATTTTCAAATTAACGTTTTTAGTGTAATAAATCACAGAGACGATT
>JAULCE010019898.1:0-14063 GCA_032359355.1 Macoma nasuta | reverse complement strand
AGGCGTCGTCAGATCTGGGACTGCACTATTTTCAATGGCGCATTTAGGCGACTGCGGCGGTGAAAGAGTTAATCTTCTGGAAAATTGAATATATCATAGAAAGCAAAATAATATCTAGATGATGTTTGGGCACATAGATGTCAATAGCTTGTTCAGTGAACTTTTAAAGAGACAATATCTTATATCCAACTATTGTACCATAAATATACATACTAGCCATCTCGTCACATGAAGGTATTTTTGTCAAGATCGTCTTTGTTTAGCACACATTTCAGTCAACTATATAATGACCTTCGATGTTGCGTCGGAGACGCAGACATTTGTCTGTGTCTACACTGCTAGGAAACATAAGATCACTTTTTGGAGTAAATACTTTAAGAGTTAGAAACGAACACATAAACACAATTGTATCCACTCCGTCAACAATTGTATAGCTTTGCATTAATATTGTGTTTCTGTCGAATAAAAATGTTTGCCATACCATTTGAAAGCCGTCAAATCAAACACAAATCCAGCATTTTCTTTTTG
The DNA here is from genome assembly GCA_032359355.1 of Macoma nasuta. Classification (NCBI taxonomy): domain Eukaryota; kingdom Metazoa; phylum Mollusca; class Bivalvia; order Cardiida; family Tellinidae; genus Macoma; species Macoma nasuta. The sequence continues at coordinate 13,535 of JAULCE010019898.1, read as the reverse complement.
CCTTAATTTTCATCTTTTTATCAGATTATTACCTTGTACATCAGTCTAAATTAGAATAAATGAGTGAATCCGAGGCTCTTAATATAATAGTCGAACCTCGTTAACTCGAACTCATTGGGACTCTCGAAATTAGTTCAACTTAATCGAAGTTAGAGCTAAACGATATTTCAAAATCTTGTGAAATACCTTATATCATGTGTTTAATAAAGCACATTAGCCAAAATAGAAAGCAGTATGACTCATAATCAGACGCCGAGTAACTCAGCGTCTGATCTGGAGCCATACTGCTTGCTATTTGGAATTCAATTTTGTCTCTCCAGGACTTTTGTTTCAGATCGAGCTAAAAGGGAGTTCGAGCTAAGCGAGCTCGACCTTTCGAAGTTCGACTGTACGACCTAAATATATGCCACAAATCCGGGAATGAAAATGCATTCTTATGGGGTGTAGCTCTAAAGGAACGCAAGGACCATTTCTCCGTCCTTATAGATCAAAGCCGGCGTTAAATACTTTTTTTGTTACATCGGTGCGCCGTAGCGTAACGAATACTTTTTTTTGTAGCGAAGCTTGTCGATAGTTCTAACACAGATAAAACACTTGGATCTACGACACACATACAACTGATTAATTATGCTGACAGTAAACATCGACATCGGCGATAATGTCTCTATGGGGATTGCTATTGGGTCACGCTTTTGATTATACCATTTGGTGAAAACGTTAACGTATTCTTACGAACCCCACGTGAAAACGAAATGAATTTATTCTTTGTTCCAGTCGTGTCTACGTAAGTTATTGTATTAATGTCATCGATGTTTAAGTACGCAAGGAGAATGGCTGGAAACTGTTATACAGACAATTTACTGTCGCTCTTCACAGACACAGAATTACAGTCCTGTCGGTGGCGTCAGTTTGTGTACTCTTTCAATACTATGGAAAAGTTGATATTTCAATGTCAAACAACCAAGACGCAGATCAGAGTGTTTCTTCATGAGCCCTCTGAGCAGGGTCTATATTGTTTGACATTTAATTATATCCCTTTAAAATAAACCGTGCAAACAAAGGTTGACATCACTTTCAAAATATGCCGGTTGGAATGTACAACCTCGCGATTCTCGCTGAGCAGCTTTATTTTGATGTTGGCCTGACTATTTGTAAACGTTCGAATTCTTCAGTTTCAAGATGTCAATATAGCATGATGATACTGGCAGTCATATTTAAATAGTTTGTGTACCTAATGTTGGAAGTTTAGGGAAAACTTTATATACTGGCGCCTCCTATTCCCATGGTACTTATCATGAAAGTTAAAATTTCAAAGCTTTAAACCACATACCTTTCACAAACATAACTGTCAGGTTACCTACTATTTCTTTAGAAGGAAAGCCTGCTATCTGTGATCGGTTAAATGTCAGTATTCCAAATGAAAACGTTGCTTATGATCAAGTACCCACTGACGCCATTGTTAAAAGTACCTTCTCATATTTCCAAGGTATGTGCGAAAAATGTACTGTCAAAAGAACAACATCATTTTTTACGTACGAAAACAGCACTGTCATAGAAATTCGTGTTACCAAACGAATTTGGTACAGCTATGTGCGAAAAAAGCAATGTCATTAGAGTTTCACATTTCTTTTTTAAATTATACCAAGTACTTACTATGTAAGTTCGTGATTATACTACTATATTTTTTTCATAAATTGTCAATTATGACAACACAAATAAAACTTCGTTGCATAGTCCATCCGGAAGGTAAAACAATAATATATGTACAGTAGAACAGTTCCGTTTTCCAAATTATTGGTCATTTACACGATAGGGACGCTTGAAATTACTGAACTGGATTACCGCGGAAATATGGGTACCGCGGAAATATGAGGTCAGAGTTAAATGTGGCATTTGTTTCGACTGCCTATGGCAAACTGCAGTAACAATGAGGCATTTTGGTGACACTGCCAACTGGATAAGTCACATTTGTTTTAGATGATGTGAAAATGAAAGTAAGAGGGGTATCATATTGTGGGGTGTGACATTTTGTAAATACGAGAAACAAAAAAAGGGGTTAAGTCTGTGCCGGGCATCGATTAAAGCGATTTCTTTCACGTACTGTCCTAGAATAATTCCAATTTCTCTCACGTCCCTCAAACTGTTAAACGTTAGTTTTGACGTTTATATTTTCTGAATAACAAATGTGTAGGCCGTGGAATTTCAAAGCAACTAGAGATTTCTTGTATTTGTGCTCACGAAAAATTGGATTTATGACATTCGTCTTTTGCAAAAGATAAAAACTCGAAAATTCGTCATTTTATAAATCAAATATTGCACGACCACTAAAAATATTCTGTATTTATGTTATTCTGTATTTATGTATCGTTTAAGGTCAATGAAATAGCATGTCTGTTTAATCCAAGTAGTATTTGATGTGTTAACCCTGACTAAATATCATGGCAGGAGTCTATGGAAATATTTTTCTTAAATTTGAGATAAATTACATCTAACCCCATCAAAACATTTTCTAGATCCCATCTGGCATCATTACATGCATGGTCGTGATGTTTGGCGACCGGAGTACCATCAGTGCTTTGATTTTGATTTCCCAACAACCAGCCAAGAGGCGTTCCGAATGAAAAAGATGGCTTCCGAGGGGAAGAAATTGGTGAAATCGAAAAGTGGATATCGAATGATACCTGTCATCGAGTCTCAGGGCAGTCCATTTACACTCGCAGAACCTCACTGGGTTCCAGATGGACAGGTAATAACTACCTGCAAACTTTACATGACTGTCAATGGCCAATTATCCAATAAATATTTTATTCCTGCGCTGTCAAATGAAAAAAAGTAAACAATAATTTGACACACCCCACGGTTATCGTTGTTACTTCAACCGTTGCGTTTTAAGTAAACTGTTAATTTAGGATTGGCCTATGGATGGGAAAATCCTGTTTATACTGACATTATCTAATTTTTAGTTACCTTTCCTGACAGCCGTTTATTGAGTCGTTAAGGGTTCATCGCATTTGTTTTCCAGAATTTCAAGTGACATAGTAACTTGGTTGAATAGCAAAAATGAATAAATTTAAATGAGAAATACATTCATATTTGCATTTCCCCTTTGAAAACAGACTCATCACTCCAACGCATGAGCTCTAATTTCGCCTAATTAGATATTGAGGGGGTAAGACAATAGGCTATCTAATCCGAGCCTTCTCTGTCCCTAAACCAGCCCTTTTTACGAGTTTTGATATGTCATGTTGCTGGCTAACCAGCAACATGAAGTACATGTATAATCAAAGTGCTGAATAGCACTGTAGGCCTGGAGCTTGAATTGGATAGTTTTAGTGCATGGCTTTAGTACATCATGCAATACATTTGCATGCTTACATATAAATGCATATATATAAACTCTAAAGACTCTATTGATCTGATAAGCTTACATTTTGAAAACAAAATAACTGTAATTTATCACAGATTCACAAAGCATCTTTACAGTATCAAGAGCTTGCATATTTGTGACTGCGCAGAAATCCTAAATCATTTTATTCACCGTCTTGTACAAAATACTCAGAACAAGTAAATTCGCTAAATTGATATTCTCTGCTAAAGATATCAAGGAAAAGGTAAAGGCTCTAAGAGTCTTCACTTTGTTTTTAACCCTTATACTGTTGAGCGCGACCACAAATGGGTCCAATGCTGGGAAAAGGGCCCTTACGGCACTGCAAACTGTGTAGACTCTGATCCGACGCTGCGTTAAAACGCGGTGTCTGATCATGATCTACACTGTATGCAGAGTTAAAAGTGAATATAAAAAGGTCATAAACAAGTTGCAAACAACACAGACCCTTATCGGAAGTACCTACGTCTATTCTGGTTCTATACAGTTTCCAATGTTGTAAGGGCCCCGTTCCCAGTCGGCGGCCCAAATATAATGTTCTTAAAAAACACGTTAATCAAGATCAGACGGTTAGTAACTCTGATCCGGATGCAAGTGATTTGTAATTCGGAAAAAAATAACCCACGTGTTTTCGTTGATTTTAAACACTAACTTCAAGACAATACCGACAATTTACTATATATTTTATATATTGCGTTATCAGCCTAATATAAACTTCTTCATGCCGTTAAATGTCGATTACTGAAATTGCTGTCCGAGTGATGTGCGTCAACGGCATTATAGTGTGGGTCCTTGTGTCACGAAAATGGCTCCCGTGCGATTTTCGTGCCAAAATTGAATTTTTTTGTTTTAACCGAAAGCTTAGGGTCCGGGGATTGCAAAAACAACTCACGATTTGCATGTGCATTTTATTGTTATCGTCAAAATCGTTCTAAAATCGCAATATTCATCGACCCTGGACGATTTATGCAAATAAATTGTTAGAAATTGCGTCAATAGCATTTGCTGTAAGTTTCGTTACAAAATGTTTATAAATAAAAAAGATATAAACATCTAAAAAGTGCACAATTATAAGTGCCTCCAAGTGTATATACTTTTTTCTATATATCACCACAGGTGTGAGTAATGATAAACTATCTGCCTAGTAGGTAAACTCGAAGATTAATATGCTTGCAAGCCAAATAAATAGTCCTTTTGTTGTAAACACTGTGTTACTGAGTTTATCATTATTGACAATAACTGTACCTTGATAAGTTCAACGGAAGCAACTCCGTTTCATTTTCAAGCTTCACAGATCAACTCAAATTTTGGCAAAAATGATTGGCCTAGTATCAAACAGCCTGGGTCCGGATGAGACGCCGAGTAACTCGGCTTCTCATTCGGATCGAAGCTGCTTGTATATGACACAATGGTTCGGAGTAGCCTAAGCAATAAAGGGTTTTCAAATTTAATCGCATTTACATTTATAACGGTATAGATGGAAAGCCTGGTACTGGTTGACTCCTTGTAATTTAAGTAATATCATTGTGATACAATATCATTTAGCCTACGTCAGTAAGTCTGTATGAAGCTGGCTTGGTCATTTTCGTTAAAAATGGGGATTAACCCGTTCACTGCCTCTCCACGGGTGTAGTAACATATGCAAACATCTTTGATCCGAATGAGACGCCGAGTAGCTCGGCGTCTCATTTGGATCCAAGCTGTTTGACACTCCGCAAATGTTTTTACCAAAGGTCGAGGAAGTGTGTTTAGCCTGAATCGGAAGTAGAACCCATATTGCGCAGGTGCAAACCCAATCTGGCAATGAAAGGGTTAAAGTTATCAAGATTGGTCGTCAGAATGTTTTCGTTTATTTCGTTCTTCATTCACAACCTTACCAACTGAAGATTCAAGATTAACAAAACAATCGGTGGCAAGAAAAGATATGACTAGCTACTACGCAGATCCTTAACCCTTCGCCTGCTGCGAAAATTGTCGTCTGCTGAAAATGTCGTCTGCACATTTTTAAACATCGTCCGATTTGCTTAAAATTTAGTGAACCTATTATTTGAGTGTCAAATAGCTTGGAGCCAGATCAGACGCCGAGTTTCTCGGCGTCTGATCTGGGCCAAGCTGTTTGAATAATCACCTTAGTCGCGAACAGCAGGCGAAGGGTTAAAGTTTAAATTGAATTACGCAATTATTAAAAGAATGTACCAAGCTCACGTATGTCACGACTGTAGTGAAACCTCAACAAATTAATGGTCAAAGGGAGACAACTCCCATTATATACTATAAACTTGAACAAGAATCTTTCAAACTGTCAAAAAAGAAATGACTAGACAGTAGACACCTCATAGCTCTCACTTCAATCATTGTCTATCCTGTTTTCATTTCTATAATGATACAGATACAAACGGACTATTGGAATCATTCTCCCGTCAGAGATCTACATTGAATGACGGTTGCTTTTAAACACATCATTTACACACAGCATTTTGCGAAACGCCTTTGGCCAAAACGAGTTGTAGTTCGAGCTGAACGGCAGTTCAAGTCAACCGTGCTCGACCTATCGAAGTTCGACTGTAACAAATTTCCTTGTGCTACCTAGCATATTAATTAAATATGATTTTGGCGTTGTCGTTGGCGTCGTCCGTAAACAATGTTAACCTTTTATGTTTTTCTTTTCATTGTAAATCTGTTGTTTATTAAGTAAATCAGTTCAAAAATTCAAATATTACATTTTTAGGACTTACCCTCCGCATTGATACAGTGTGCTGTACCAATATATTCCCCTGGGTAGGTCAGAGGTCAAGCGTATGACTTGGTACTTGTGCAAATGTTAAGGTTTTATGTTTTAGTTTTTCACTACCTTTTCTATTACTTCTTTTTCTACCCTTTGACGTAGGACTTTCATATCTGACAAATGTATTGCTTGTCACAAGACCTTTTCACTCTGAACAACAGTGTTGACATGGTGTCCTTCACCTTGACATTTGACCTTATTTTGTATTATTCTTAATGTAGTAATAACTTCATAACTGCATACCATGGGGATCTCATACTTATTAGTCATACTTACTAGTTATAATAATTCTTGTGAAAAGCCCCTTTCACACAGGCCATTTTTAGAAAGACCTAGCCACCTTGACCTTGACCTGACCTACTTTTTAAAACCTTTAACCTTGGCAATAGCTTTTGAACCATTTGACTATTGAACGTCCATCTAGCGAGAGTTACGTAACACCGGTGTACGAGAGTTTCACACATATTTGTATAAATATTTGTTACTTGTTACTCATATGCATTTTACACATTGCATTTAATTAATTATTTTACGAGTGTAATAGTAAATTCTCTTTATGGTTCTAAACCATAGAAAAGTGTTCATTTGGTCACACAGAAAAGCCAACAAAATCTTAAAACTATCGATGACCCCTGTTTTTTATTTCATATTTCAACAAGTATTTGTATGGTCTTCCATACTACAAAGTTTAAACAAAATCTAGTATTTAGAAAAAACACACTCATACTGTCGCAAACGCCGTTAAGGATTTCTGAAATGCTTTGTCTTAATTGTTCACCACATCAAGGCGACGGGCAGAGCGCATGATTCATGCATGTGTGTCAAAGGTCAAGGACACAAATCGAGGTCAAATATCTTAGCCTCATAATTTGAAATGCTTTGGCACAAATGTTTACTTTAACAAGACGATGTGCAGGGTGCATTATTCAGGCATGTGTGCCAAAGCTCAAGGTCATAGATCAAGGTCAAATTGTTCATCTCAAATTTAGTTTGCACTTCATTTCTTGCAACCATTCACAGGATTTTGAAATTATTTGCCAGAAATGTTCACCACAAAATGACAATGTGAAGAGCACATGATTTAGTCATATTTGTCAAAGGTCATGGTCTCAATTAAATGTCAAGCATTTCAATCTGCCCTTGGCGACAGTTCTAGTTTATTCTGTTCTACAGTAGTTTAAATGTGTTGCTACTATACATGTGAGTATATGTACTGCTCGCTTCTGTCAACTTTTCTAACGATCTTATGACTTAATATAAGATTTGCCTTTTGCCAATATCTAGTCTATGCAAATTAACCTATATGCATGCATCCGATATATTTTGAGAAATAAATCGGTGCTTCTTGGCATATGAATATCAACGAATCACTCTCCTTATTGAGCAAATGTTCCATTGCCTTAGATGTTTCAAACACACCAAACAATTGACGGAACGCCGACAAAACGCTTGACCAATCAGATATCGCCGCTCATTAACGTCATTCATGTGATGACAGAGATGACGTCGTCCGCGACTCTTTCTTCCACAGGCCTTTATAGTAGTCCAGGCGGAAAGAATCTGGAGAAAAAAATGAAATATAGGCACAAGAAAAATATCATGCTTTATTGTAGATGATACTTAATATAACATGTAATGGTTTAGCAATTTGTATTGAAATAATTGTATGAGATGGAGCATTTGCTCGTTTCGAGCAAATGCTCTATTTCATCCAATGTATTTTATAGTTATTAGTTACAGGGGCGCTAAAAGGTGCTGCATCTATGCAGCAAAGTGTTAAAAGTGTTGAACACACTAATTTAATTTATAATAAAATCAGCCTGCCAAGTTAGTAGGACAACTTAAACAAAGCTTCAGGGTGGCGACAGTCTTCGAGTAATAAAGGTTAGTACCCCGGCTTTAACAAAGCGTTTCGAGTCGAGATCTTGCTCAAACTCAAAATTTCAACATTAGATATCTCATTCGATTTTATTGCCACTGCACTAAAATTGTGTCTGTCTGTGACACATTCCATGTATCACAGGCAGACAAAACAATAGTGCAGTAGCAATAAAATTGAGGTCACTATTTGAGATTGAAATTTTGAGTTTGAGCAAGATCTCGACTCGAGACGCTTCGTGAAAGCCGGGCCTGTTTGCCAACATGGCTTCTTTACGTCGTTTATGGACGAGTTCAATAGCACTCTTACAATGATACAAAGTTGTGTTCGGATATCATAAGTCATCTGAAAATATTGGTAATTCATTTAAGGTTTCATATGCCCGTAAGAATGTGTTTCTATTGGATATGATATAGATCTACATGTGCGCGGATATATGCATGGCTGATGTAGGTGCTTTCAACCCCCTCACTGCCGCAGCTATTATGCGCATGCGCACTATTGTGGCTGCTTCATTTCTAAATTCACTAATTCACTTATTATTTGCTTAAACATTTGAATGAGCGTCAAACAGTTTGGATTCGGATGAGGCGTCGAGTTACTCGGCGTCGCATATGAACCTATTTCTGTTTGCATATAGCACATTGTTTGGGGTACAAAGAGAAGGGTTAAATTATTTACCAGTGCAAAATGGAGAATTTGTCGTGATATTAGCTTAATCAATTCTCCTATGAACAGTTCCTCCACGGCCGATTCCCCAATGGTTGAAAAATGGATAGATATTAAATCACTTCTGCAACAGGAAATATTTGTGTCTGTGTCTGGAGAAAAGGGGCTTATGTACTTTCATAAAGACGACACAGACCAGCTGCTGCTTTACCAACACAGGTGTCTATTTAGGCTCTAGTCTGTTTGGAACTCGCCAGAATCAACACTGTTTTGTTATTTATCAATGAAAACAGTTTTGACTAAAATCAGACGCCGTGTTTCCAACGCGGTGGCTGATCTGAGTCAATACTGTTTTCAGTCCCATAAGCCCCTTTTCTCCAGTCGTTGACACATTTAAGAAATATTTGTATACTGTAATCTAATAGAAAATGCTTCATTTCCTACCATATGTTCAAGAGCCGTCAAGTACAGAGGCTCTATAAGGTGCTTCTGAGGAGAGAAAGGTTGAAGGCATTTCTACAAGATATTTGTTTTAAGAATCAAATATATATAATCTGGATTCATTGATTAATGTGATTTACTGTTTCTCACACTTTATTTTCCAATTAAAGGGTTAACCAGTTGGATTTAAATAAAAGTTATAATTAAACAACTTCAACCGCATAACTTTCCATTTTTGGAGATCAGCATTGTTTACATGCATGTACTTGTACTATATCATACAATGTAAGGTATGTGGCATGCCATCACTTTGTTATTAGCTGATACTAGTTTCATAAACTACAGTAAAACCTCTCTAATGCGGCCATCCAAAGAAGATCGATATAGACAGGTGGTAGCTTAATGTAGATCAAATGTAATGCATACAGCTATTACAGTAGCTTTTTGCATTATTTCGACCTGCATTAAGCATGTCTATGAGGCTTTCAATATGGATTATTTCAAGTGTCCACACTAGAGGATTTTTATCAAGTGTGCTAACTGATGCATTCAGTAAATGAACGTGTTAAACTCATACACTTTTGATAATTGTTCTGATGTTTTTGAGTTTGACCATAGTTATGGGCGAGTTATCCTATGGGAGTGGGATGTCCTAACCACTTGTTATCAAATGAGACTCCCTCGTAAATATCAACCCTTAGCCTGCTAGTCACGACTAAGGTGATTATTCAAACAGCTTGGGTCCAGATTAGACGCCGAGTTACTCGCCGTCTGATCTGGATCCAAGCTGTTTGACACTCAGACAAAAAGTTCAGTGAAGTTGAAAAAAAATCGGACGATTTTTTAAATTGAAACAGACGATAATTTGAGCAGACGACACTTTCGTAGCAGGCTAAGGTTAATACAGTACGAGTCAAAACAATGTATTTCCACATTCGCATCGAAACTCAGAAACGAAAGCGGGTCCAATAATAAACTTTACGGATAATTCGGAACAAAAACATGATCTAGAATGTCCGAAAGCTAAGTTTTGTAAAAGAACTTGTAACCTAACATAGCCCGTAACAACTAATGGAATGTTTGACCTTGACAAAAATGTTTGTTTACATAGTTGTTTTGGGCGATTCTAGGTTATAGATCTAGCAGTTTGTTGATTATGTTTTAGTTTCTTATTATCCGTAAAGTTTATTACTGACACTGCTTTCGTTTCTGAGTTTCGGGGCGAATGCAAACTACTCGCGAAAACCCATTGTTTTGACTAGACATGTTTAGGTCAGTGTCTACTAAATGGTTTTCCATAGACCGCCATTATAACTTTTATGTTTATACCAACTTTCCTATATCTCGTTCAGTACTAAGTTACCCCTCATTTGAAAGTTACATCCAAGTGATATCTAAAAATGAATTCCAATATATGGGTTGACCGTTTACTTTTTGAGCTACACACTGCCAAACATGGTCACCCCCAATTCTTCACCAAATTTCCCACTATCTGTCAAAATTTACCATCAACTCAAGTAACACTCCTAAATTTACACCAATGCCAGAAAATCACTCCATTATTTTAGAAATATGTTGCAAAGAGGTATATTTCAAATATTAGAATTAATTTAAACATCTATTTCATCATCAACCAATCAGTAATCAAGGATATAAAACATTAGCTACGGATTCCTCGTACTTCTTTTCTGGACCAATGAAAAGCCCCGACCTATTTAGTAGACACCCGCCACCTCCAACTAATATTGTAATTATTCTGACTAGATGATTTTACCATATTATAGGTGGCTTGGTGCAAAACTATTGTAACTCTTTCACATTTGTGATGGAGTTACAGTAGTTTTGCTTCAAGCCATCAATATAAAACTGTTAAAAATAAGGAGCAGTCTGATTGGGGCTTACATTATATACGTGTTTGCCCATACCCTGCTGGCTGAAGACTTATTTATTCATGATTTTGTTCAATTATTTAATCTGAGGCAAGATCTATGACGCAGACAACAATACAATTTGACACCCAAGTTAACCTTTATCTGTATTTTCTATACAGTAAAACCTCTCTCACCTGGACACTTTATAACAAAAACTGTTTTGTTGTAAATGTAGGTGTCTGCTTAATGCAGGCTGAAAATAATACAGAAAGCTCATAAAGGAGCTTTCTGTATTAGCGTTTGCCTACATTAAGCTGTAAGCTGTCTTAAAAACCACACTAAAGTAATATTTCCAGTTTAGAGAGTGTCCTGTTTAGAGCGGTTTTACTGTATTTGAATAATTTCAAGGTTTTTTTTAATGTAAAGGATGTGTTCCTCTTAATTTTACCATGTGACAAACATGAGTGACGCTGAGCGAACAAGAACTGACAACAAGAACTGAGCCACAGTAAGTGACAAAATGTCCTCAAAGTGTTGGATTGACACTGAAATGCCCTTTGAACACGACACTAAGTCATCCCAAGATGTACTCACATACTGAATTTGGAATTCCAAGGTCTACTAATACAGAGGATATGCTTCGGACAAGCTTTTTCTGAAATTTATGTCAAGGACAAGGTCACAGCAACTTGAAAATAATACGCGACACTCTGTCCTCCCAAAATGTACTCACATACTAAATTTGGAGTTCAATGGTCAAATAATACAGGAGATATAGTCCTAACAGGCTATTTTGAAATTGATGTGAAGGACAAGGTCACAGCAACTTGAAAATGGTATGCGACACTCTGTCCTCCCAAAATGCACTCTCATACTAAATTTGGAGTTCAATGGTCAAATAATACAGGAGATATAGTCCCAACAAGCTTTTTCTGAAATTGAGGTCACAGGTCAAGGATAAGGTCACAGCAACTTGAAAGTGACACTCTGTCAACCCAAGATGTACTCATATACTAAATGTGCAATTCATAGGTCATAAACTATTAAAGATTTGCTCCGGACAAGCTTTTTCTAAAATTGAGGTAAAAGGTCAAGATCAAGGTCACAGCAACTTGAAAGTGGTATGCGACACTCCGTCATCCCAAAACATTTTAAATTTCAATTCCTAGGTCATATACTAATGGAGATATGCTCCGGACAAGCTTTTTCTAAAATTGAGGTCAAAGGTCAAGGTCGAAGCACCTGTAAAATGGTACGGGATACTCCGTCATCACAAGATGTACTCACACACCAAAGTTGGTATCCCTAGCTGATGTGGTATTGGAAATATACTACGGAGAAGCATTTCCGGACGGACACACACGTACACACATGCATGGTTCAATCACTGTATGCCCCAAAATAAATTTTGGGGGCATAAAAAAGGGGCATAACTGAATAATCATTAAAGCCAGAGTTATGTGAAATGGTATAGACATGCTTATGAGTACCAAGTTTCATTTGAAAATATTGAACCTGTTTCTAGGTATGGTTAAAGTTTCGTGATATCTTTTCCAATTCGAAAAAGGAGCATAGCTTTATAATCATCAAAAGGGTTTTTGAGAACTTAATGTTCTAAGGTAAAGTTTTGTGATGAGGCAGACTACGCCAAGGGTTTCACAACAACTCATCTTGTTTTCTTTGACAAACAGACTAAAACCCAAAACAGAGTGATTCCCCAGAGCTCTCCGGTCTTGGTCTCCACTCTTTTCAAAGGAGGCATAGATCTTTTTTCCATACTGAACGGGCTACTGATGCAACTGAAGCAGAGGTTTCTTGTTATATTGCTGGTTACTGCTTTACTTTGACGTAGTGATTCCACCTGCACCAGAGCAACCAAACAAGTATCCCGTTAAAAATTAACAAAATTTTGTACTCTTAACCCTTTACTCCATGCATATTGATGTTGATGAATTGAATGAATTTCGAAGCAAAAGAACAATGCCTTTTTTGAATCGTTCTAAATGCATTGTAGGAAATGGACCAGCAATCGCTCTATTTCCTACAATATTTATATAAAGATATCCTTTGAAAGACCAACAATTGTCGTCTGCATTTATTTCATCTGCACTGTTGTTTTTGTCTACTCATATTTAAATATATTTATTTAACTTTCTTTGGTAGAACAAGTACAATCTGAGTGTCAAACAGCTTAGAGCTTGATCAGACGCTGAGTTACTCGGCGTCTGATAAAGCTCCAAGCATCTTGCAAAGGTTACTACAATTACGTTTTTTACGCTACAGTCTTGCAAAGGATATCCGAGTAAAGGGTTAAAAAGGACACCTGACCTAGACACAGATCACCTCATAAAGCAAACTATAGCAAGTATCCACCAACCTGTAGCCTCACTACCAGCCACACCCTCTGTATACACAATGCTGTGGACAGCTGACGCTTCTCAAGCCGGATGAAGAGAAACTTTATCACAGTTCTCTGGATCACTGCAGCTGCGGCATTCTTAATCT
>JAULCE010019787.1:0-14064 GCA_032359355.1 Macoma nasuta | reverse complement strand
TTGGAAATCTGCATTTGAAATTTTCACTTAAGTTTAAGATTTTACTAAGAAGCTTTGTGAAACCGGCCCCTGATCAGACGCCGCCTTTTCAAGGCTGTGGCTCATCTGGACTTCACTTCTTTCAAATGCGCATTTACGGCGACGAATGGGTTAATAAACAAAGTTCCACTTTCTGCTATATTTCAAATTGCATTAGAACCAGGGTAACGAAGGTTTAAAAATGTTTTTAATTTGATTGTATGTGTTACCGCATTGTTTATGACATTCAGTGATCGCCTGCTCTAACATACTGAGAACCAATTACAAAATACACGAGGAAACTCAACCACGCCTACATTTCACACGTGTGGACGAATGTAAATGTGGGCGTATTATATCATACCTGTCAATGTCAAAATATTTGATTGAGTGGTATAAACTGCAGTAACTCTAAAGTTTGGTTAAACCGGCAGAATTATCAATCTAATTCTTCAATATTCATTTATGCCAGAATATTAGACAAAGCCTTATAAAACAGAGAATTTTCCCATTTCAATCATAGTAGAAATAATCAGTAAAACCTCTCTAATGCGACCGCTAAACATAGCCTTACATACATGTAAGTCCTAATCAGGATCTTCACTATTTGTGTTTCTACAATTTATTCAAACGATTAACACGTGTATGAATACATGTATATAGGATGACTGTATTAACTACTATTTAGTAAAAATAAATGGTGACCTATAGGCCCATTGGGCCGGGTGTAAATATCAAACTACTCAAACGTGTACTAAAATATGAATGCTATATAGCTATTATTAAATATGTTTGATTATATGCACATGTCACAATAATAAATAAATTAATTACATTGCACATTCTTCGTATACAGTACACAGGTAAGTAAATTGTCAATGTTTGATTGTCAAAACGGCAAAACCAGCCAATTACGAAATGGATATACATAATAATATCTTTATATGACAGATATTTCAATCATTATTTACATATAAAACAGTTCGTTTTTTGAAGAATGTTTAAACATGTTATGCATAATTCCTTTTTTTAAATTAAAAGACCAGGCTGAAAGATAAATACATGTAGTCACGGGAATAACAATTTAACTAGGAATCAGACTTTGAGCTATTCGGCGTTTGATCTGTATGCAAGTTGCAGGTGTGCTATCAATCTTGAAAATTTGATACTTTTGTATTAGTGTCAAACAAAATTAATCTGGATCAGACGCGGAAATAATCGGCGTCTAGTCCGTATCCAAGCTGGTGAATACTATTACATTTAAGAATTCTCTTTTTATATCATAATACAACAAAAAAGCAACAAAGTGATATCAAATATGCACGCAGTAATGGGTAATCGCTTTCAAAACACCTATGAGTGGTTACGTACGAATACGAAACAATTATCATACATCAAGGTGAACATGAGACACGTGCCACTAATCGCTTTAAATTGAATCAGTGATTGGATCAGTAATATCTCAATAAACATAGGACCTACGAACATTTTGTACCACATCTCTTAAAGACTATTTCATCCGGAAGTAAGGTGCACTGTCAATATCGCGTGTGATCCATTTATTAATCCAATCAATTTGTGTGTATTAAATATGGGACCGTTAAATGTGTTCAGAAATCAAAAATACTTACAGAAACATTCCGGATGGTGTCGAACACAATATCCAATTCCAAACAATCCTCAATTCTGAAGCCACCTCTACACAAAGTTACAACCTTATCACTTTCCACATACCTTACTTGACTATGTCCAAGAATATACGCCATGATAAAGAATTCAGTATAATATTATCCATATTAATTAATACTAATTTAATAGGATGAACATTTGTCATAAATGTATATGCATACCAAACTATTACTCTAATTTATCCAATGGTAAGAGAAGATGTATAGGAGTCGTGGTTACATTTACAAAATACTTAAAGTATTGGTAACAAGGGTTAATTATTTGTTTTACACATAATGACAATACTTAATATCTTTATATTTGAATTATATCCATTCAAAGGTAATGAAGAATTATAAGACGTTAATTACAAATTGGTCGGTACGTCAAATTATTGCAAATTATTAATTATTGGTAACAAGGGTTAATTATTTGTTTTTTACTAAATAACAATACCTAATCTCTTTATAATTCAAATATAACCAGAACAGAACAGAACATACCTTTATTTCATACTCATGTACAAACAGGTACAGCATGAGGTATTTTAACTCTATATATGACGAGCGCGTAACTCTTGTTTTCCTAGCGCTTCGCTGCAACACAATCCGCTGTTTAATGAACATATAAGACGTTCAGTTGAAAATGGACGTGGACATTGTTTTTCCTTAACTGGCTGTATGATAATTCTTACTTAGTGTGTTACATGTATAAGTGCACATTCCATAATTCATGCGCGCTCATTACAATCCATTGTACGTGAATATGGTGAGACTTGAAGACGAAATTCCCTAGTTTGTACTTAGTGCAATAATTAATAAATTTGCTTGCCAGCATGAATGCTTCAGTTTCAAAGACATCGCTGACAATGAAATATAAAATTATTTTTGTGTAGGTAGCGGATATTTCATTAGTGATAATTCAATAGTAAAACAGATCAATAAATGTTGTATTGTATGGTCACATATGTGATATTCTATTTTTATCATTTAAAATTCTTATTCGACAATTATTAGCGATTAACATATATTATGCCGCTATAGCAACGCCATTTTCAACGCTTGAACATTTTGAAAACTATCTGTAACGATGTTAGTTCATGATGTCGACTTTATATGTGATATACATGACATCATAACGATACAACTGAATATTCTATTTGACCCTATACTTCATATATACGCCCTTCTATACCTTTATAGCAGTGAAGATCCAGATAAGATAATTTACGGAGCTGTCTGATTAGGGTCTGTATTTTCTGCCTGTCTGAAATATAGATCCGATTGTCACCTGTTTGCAATGTAAAGTATTTGCACTATCTACATTATACATATACTTCAATATTTGATTACTATTCCAAGGGGTTGGAGTCTAAATATGAATATGCATGAAGTAAAGAGTTGAAACACAAAAAGCGACATGATTGTAATATATATCTTTCTAGGTTACACAATAATATATTCTCACGTTTTAATATATATAGGGATTATATATTTCTATATATGTTTGTTTGGTTTTCTATGCTTCACACTGATAGTTCGTTTTCTAACTTATTAGTTAAAACGTTTTTCGATGTCATTTCAAAACTCTGCGTGATGTCTACGTTTATATTTCATGTTTTAACATGTGAAGAACAATCAAATAATATCATTGATAAAATGATATTCATTTTATATTTTTTCTGTTTAGTTAGAACGATATTTACTTACATGTATTGTTTCCAAATAGAGAATTATCTGTGCCCTAAAGACTGGAGAAAGAAAGGCAGCTCCTGCTACTACATTGGCGAATCTAACCTTATGTTCGATGAAGCAAAGGTACATATTTGTTTCATTTTGTTTGACAAACCAATTAAATGTATTTTTATTTTAAGCAGTAGTTAGTGTTATTCTCTGAAAAAATAGTTGTAAATAAGCTTACTATGTAGACCACGGCAAATCACATTGTCTTTAAAGCGACACAATTTTGGGCTCTTTGCATTGGTAAGGAACAAAGTACTACTGCTATAAAATAGACTTTTAACTTTTAAAATCGACATACTATTTTTTCAAAGCTGATTTAATGTCATATTTTTAATGTCTCAGTTTTTATATCTTAATAATATGTAAATATTTCCTTTGTCCCAGACGTTTATGAGAGAGACTCAATGTATATTTGAACAACAGCAATGTTCTTTTAGTCGTAATCATGCATACTAGATATCTTAATGAAATGGTAACACGAGTGTCAATTACTTTGGACTTTGGACTATGCGTAAGTACAAAGCTACTTATGTTCATTATAATTTTGCCTGTAAGGTGCTGTATTTTATTTTCATGTATTTATATATATATTATTACTGCTTTAAAAATAGAATTGATCAACTGTCTTGCAAACATGAACTGACGACGGAACCTCCACATGTCAAGTGAATTTAGGATTTTGTTTCTTCCGCCAATGACACTCAGTACTTTCTTCATCGTTGCAGAGTGCTCATACTATAATGAAGTATGTGCCATTTTCAAACAAATCATATTATAAATGTTTTGTCGTTCAAAGGGCGAAAGCTCTTTCTAACAAATATACCATGTACTTTAACCAACAACGTCCTATAATGATTCAGTCTCGTCTTCAATGAAATAAGCTAATAAAAAGGAATATAAACTAAAAAAACCTAGAATGCTACTTTGAATAGCTTTGAAATCTTTGTGGGAAATGGAATATGCAAATGTTTCATTTCGAACAAAGTTTTCAAATTCTTATGCTACAGATGCGTTGAATGGCGTTTCCAGATGGTAACTAGTTAATACTCTAACGGTGTGATGTCAGACGCAAAACGAAGCATTGATCTTATATGACAATCTTTCACAAATACTGAAAACTGATCCCTTCTAACATTTTGCAAACATAATATTATTATGTCCAGTGTAGACCCAGAGCAGTTTTCAAACAAGGTAAACACGGCAGTAGAAAGCGATTTTCTACGTCTGTATGTACATTCTTACCAATTCGTTGTTAAAGCTCAGCTTACTAGATATCTCTTTTTCCAGTCATTCTGCAAAGATCGTACGGCGAATCTGGTCCACGTGAACAATGAAACGGAAAACGATTTCCTGAAATCCATAATGAATGACTCCGGGCGTAAGTTGCTGCATATATAGTACTTCTCAGCATTTGTTTTTCTTATTTAATCGATGACTTCCTCGCCATTCTTTAATTCAAACGTTTAAAGAAGTATTGTAACTTACCTTAGGTGATCGAGCAGTAGAATATGGAAAAATGGTACATACCCTGACAGATATCTTTAAAACAGTATGATTAAGATCAATACAACTTCATTCTTTGTCCAATTTGTTGGAATACATTATTATATGGTCGAACAGGTTGCCCCTTTTTCGGAATACAAAGTCATTACAGTAGTTTCTAAGCATGTCCAAAGACATAGACACTGTAGACTTTGTTCAGGGTATTGTTCTAAGCGGTAACAAAGTGTACATGTATAGCAATGCTAACAGGTCGACATCAAATTATAAAGAACTATGCTGGGGATATATTATGAAGTCTGAGTCCAAGTTTTTACAAAGATAATTTTGTAATACTGTAAAATAATGAGACCGGTGTCTGTTGTCTACATATGTTTCTCATAAGGGTACATGCATATAGAAGACCGACGTCTGCATTGTTAACACTGTATCTAATTCAGACTTTACCGTTTCTAAGAGAGGATGAAACTTGTTAAGTTAAAACTTGGCATAGGATGTGACATGTCGTGTTTTTACCGCATCACGTTAGGGCATTTTTTGGCAATATGTCACTTAAAACGTGTTTTTTTAAGAACCTGGCGATATGTTTTTATCGGTCTTTTACCTCTAACACTGACATTGTCCTTCATACTGCGAGCGTGATCTTTGTGCTCGGCACACCTACCCAAGATGAAGTCCAATAGTTTAATGCATTGATTTACCCCTTGTTGAAACACGTCATTCATGAAAGATTTGAACGCATTGACGATGGAAAATAAAAAACAAACATCCCATGAGAAAAGCAAACATACAGAACACTAACTATCGGCTTCCTTGCAAGATAGCACGCGTGTACAATAGACTACGATCTGATATGTGAAACAAAATAGGGACACACCAGTACTTCATGTTAACACGAACATATACGGACTCATAATTTTTTTTCTGAACCTATTCCTTACAACTTTAGAAATGGCGCCTATGCAAAAAGCGCCATAACAGACGCCACTCTGATCAAGCGCTGCAATTTCTGCAACACAATTGATATCCATGAAGCGACAAATCAGAACTACATGTAAACACGATGTTAACTGGAAAAATATTTTTACCCACACTGAAAACATCTGTTGATACAATTGATTATATAGGCCAATTGAACATGTCAATTTTTAATTGTATTGAAGTTATTGTATGAAATAAACCACTTGCTTGTCACGAGCAAATGATACATTTTCTACAATGTTTTTTTGAGTCGCCATTTATGCAGACTCTAGGGGATCATATGAGTTGGTAGTTGGTTATCTGGGACTCTGTATTTTTCTTGTGTACGGGCTGCTTGATTCAGTAGATCTGCGCTGTGCAAAGTAGTTCCATATTTATGCATGTTTTTCCACATGCATATTTTATTGTTTGTGATGTATCATTTGTGATATTCTATTGTAAACTTTAATATTGCAATTGCAACTTGTTGAAATTAGAACAACACAATTTATTAATTATCTGTATTTATGCAGTGTCAATCTATTTCATGATTTATAAACCGCCGAAAATTTCAGTGCGAATGGATATATGTCAAGTTGTCCATGAAAATTTTCACATTCGAGACGATGCACCAATAGAGTTTTCGCCATAACGCGAACGTCATAAGAGAATGTGTCCTGGGAGGCGTGATTAAAATCGATACTTCCACATCGTACTCGTCTACAAGAATGGCATTCGAAACGCCAGTTAGTTTTAACTGTTCTAGATTCGAAAATGAAAATCGATTTACCGTTAAACAGAAGCGAAGCTGGTAGCTCTTCCCATGCTCCGTTGCGTTATATTACCAAAGAAAGGTATTTTTACAACAAGCATATCAATTATATCCCGCTTATTAAGCGGATTTAATGTAAATTACCCTTACTCCGATCGAAATTATGATAAACCTTGAAATGAGTCGGAAAATTTACTGCAACGCGCCGAACGGATCAGTGAAATACTCACAGGAGGATAAAGTTGTATATTGTCATATCTAGTTTTGTGATCGCAGACTTTTTACAAAGCCAGATTCTGATTAACTTGATTGTTTATGTTTGAAAAAAGAGTTCCGGTAGTTGGCGCGTCTCAAACGCGTGTCACAGTTCTACGACAAATATCGGCCCTTAACCACGACATATTTTCCTATACGTTCTGATATTGTTGCGCGTGCTTTCTGTGTCAACACATGCATTGGTATCCATGCAGAATATGAAAGTGTACAATAAAGTGCAAAATCTAGAATATATTTAAAAAAAACTTTTAGTACTAAAATAAGCTTCATTAAGCAATGCATCTGCAAGAGACTTGTCTTGACCTTCAGTCCTTTGATTATAGCCGTTAGTTACAGATGCGCTAAAGGCGCTATTGTGGAGGAAAACGTTAAGTAAATGAACCCTTAAGAGCTGTCTGAGACACTTTTGTCCTACATTAATCGATCAAATATCCGAAAGTCACACGATCTATCATCTTTTGTTCTATCACCTCGAGAATCATCAGCGTTTTAAGAAATAATCGACTCAGAGTTAAACCAATCTCAGTTCGACCTATGATCTAGATTATAACATCTGTTTTGGCTTCGGTCAAACAGCCTTGCGTGCGATTGAATACTCGGGCCGTGTTCAATGACACTTTTTATGACGCCATGCACATGCTCATAAGTTTAAAAACGCACAAGCTCATCAGCCCTTAACCGCAGACGTTTGTAAAAAGAACGCACCCGCAAAATTATAACAAATTCTTCGATTGGAAGTTTCAATTTATTGGCTATTACACAACGGAACTCTAATGAAATAAGGTGTGAAATACCCGCAAAAATAACTTCTTCTTTCGGTACAAACTTGGTAGCTGATACAAAAGTTCAAAAACAAAATGTTTCCGTTACTGAAAAGGTACACATCTGTCATATAATATAGTTCGTCTTTTTCAATCTGAGCAGCATACATTTCATCGTATTTGTCTTGTGTTTGTGTAATAAAATAACCTTTTCTTCTTATTATTTATAAGAGGAAAATAGTTATTGAATTACACAAACACTAGACATATAAAACGTGTTTACTTCCAGCTATTTTGTTAGGACATGAAGCAACGTACACACCTGGTTTTAATGAAATAAGGATGTACCATTTTGCTGTGCGTATGCAAACATGTTTTCACCACAATAGAGTAAAAGAGTGATGACCATATGCTTCTAGGGCGTGAGCGTTACGAGGCATCACTAAAAGAAATTGTGTTTTGAAACCTGGCACAAGGTTGTTTCTTCGCATGTTGAATGGAGCTTTACACTTTGGATGTTGTTACCCATGTTAGGTATTGCTAGTAGACGTACCTAGACATTTGAAAAATACATGTTGTGGGAACTTTATTGATAGGCGTTCATAATTTTAAACATTAATGATTTCAAAGCCAAACACGAGATGAAGCTACGAAAAGGGTTAAGTTGTTGTTACCACTTGCCCAATGTAGCATAAATAGTTTTTTGTCTGATCAAATGTCCATTGTTATTACATCAGATGCGATTGAGTATACATAGCAGCTTCACTGCATTTAATCCTGGAAAACTAAGCATTATGGCATTTTCTATGTTGTTGTTTGCATTATGTTGGGAAAACACAAAAAGAGATTAGCTTTGCTGGTTATAAACTTTTTGCATAGGTTTTCATCGGTCTGAAATCTTAACCGCTAGCGGACAAGGGGTTACGTGCGTTGACATAAATTTCCGAGTGTATATACAAGTGTGTCATGTGGTTTTATTTTGCTTTTCATGGAATCTGGCAACAATGAATTATCTAGTGTTTCCTTGTATTTGGCCCAGATACCCTTTCGTGCATTGCTGCTTGCTAAGGTTTTGAAAATATATTTGCTTATGTTTTGAAACAAACAGAGCTCATATTCATAAAACTTGCCGAACCTTGACTTGATACCCAACAACCAGACACAATTCTCAGTCAACCGCCGCGCATCATCTCATTAGGGTATACATTGAATGCCACTTCTGCCATTTTTTGAAAACGTGTCTTACTTGGTTTTTAGTGGTTATAACTAGATCCGGGCAGATACTTTTTATGTTGCACAGTTCAACTTTACATGCATAACTGTTCCCATAGATTAGTATAATTTTAATTTGTATCAAAAATCGAATAATCAACCCATAACAACATAAAACTCAAATATTATCTGTCCACAATTACCTGTCACTGCCGAGTATTCCCGTAAATAGCCATTAATTTATATTTACATTCCCGATGATTCCTACTATCAATTAGATAGATACATACTTGCGTATGATAGTATAGCAACTGGTACAACATAGTTTAAGTTTGTTTTCCTGGCCTAGTGGATAATGAGGGTGACTACCGACTACCGGCTACTGGTTCGAATCTCAATATATGTAATACATGAATGTTTTCGAAAATCTCTCGAATCGATCCCATACTCGGGGTTTTAAGCAATACGCGTTACCACTACTCTGGCACTTTAATAGCAATATTTCGTTAATCTAAGAATAGAGAAAGCGATTATACGACCCCCGCTGTACAGAAAATTACGAAAAGCAAACGAGTGGGACCGAACAATATCACGGAGGATTATTTGTTTTGGTCCGATAATACATATTATTTGTTCTCTGGTCACTATTACACAAACTAAATCGCCCACATAAGTGGCACACAGACTTGAATAAACAGAAAAATATTGACATACTTTTTTGCAAAAACTCTTCTATTGACTGCAGTCCATAACTTAGATGTGAAACTTGAACGAACGTGACACTTGCGTTTAAGCAGGAAATGATAGCATATCTACCACTGTAAGCTATGTGTTTGACATTAGATCGCAGTCCAATTACACTTCTAGTTCTAATGACTTTTTCGAACAGTTTGGAGTCAGATCAGCGGTTGTGTAGTTCCCCGTCTGATTCAGCGCAGGACTGTTCGACACGCGTACTTCGGTTTAACAAAAGGCAACAACTCACCAACACATTTGATTTTTAATCGAAATTAGGCACCCATCCATGAACGGATATGGTTGACACGTAATGTTCCTTCATTCTTCCAATAACAGGTTCATAAAGTGATAAAACCAAGCGTCCTTTTAGAACCTAATATTTATTTCAAGTCTAAGATGTTTAACATTAAAATGTTTCTGTCTGTTCAACTGAGTGGTTGTTGAGAGTACTTAGATTCTGCAAATAAGAGCCATCAGTAACTTTAAATGTTACAGTTTAAGGCTTTGGTGGCCAAAATGCGTGCGACACCGATTTGAAATCCTTTTGTATGCTCTCATAACATTACTTCCATTGCCAGTTCTCTCCGATATCAACTGTTCGTCGAATCCATCGCCATAAAGAGTTGTTGCAGTCGAACCTATTGAAACATCATCATAATCATATATTAGCCCCGCTTTATAAAAATAAATATTTGGACAATGTAAAACAGAGTAGGTCCAGATAACCTGCCGCATTAAAAATGCGGCATCTGATCAGGGCTATCACTGTATGCCAAGCAATAACTACTTTTTATACATGAGGTACAGAGTCATCCAACAGACCTCCAGAAAAGCAATTAATAATGTGTCCGTCTAACGGTGGTAAGACGGACACTTCAGGTTGTTAGACTTACCTTTTTGTTTGCTGGTTGACAACAATGTAGACCCTGATCTCGCGCCAAATTTAAGTCTGGTGTATGCAGAATGTAAGTATTGGTTTGTATACAGTGGGAATAATTAAGGGCTTTCATGAATTTATAAGTCTGCTTCTTATTTTAAAAATAGAAGTTTAATAAATGAGGTTTTAGTTTATTTAAAGCATACGCAGCTGTCACAGTATTAAATATTTAACATAAATAGCAATGTACTCTAGATCTGATGTAATACATATAAAATGCGTGTATCATATTTGTTTTAATAGTATGCCGTGTTGCAGTTTTATGTATTTGCTGTACTTGATGAAGATACAAAAATATCTATTTTATGCAGAGCCACACGATCGAACCCTTCTGTAGCAACTGATTTCTATCGAGAACATACGTACTTGTTCTGAATGTCCGAGTTTGCAGTCTCTGATATCAGCAGCCTCACACAACTGATACATGTATTTCCGTAAAGTATAGACTCCAACTTTCTGTGATGAGTATCATAGTATGCCATCGTTAGAAGCTAGTAGACGCATGTAAACCACTAGGCACAGTGAAACGATGGTGTCATAATAATACTGCTTAAAATTACTGTTAGCACCTGAATCGCCGATCTGCGAAAACGCCCAATCTGCAACGTAGTCTTCATTCTTCAGAAAATCATTTATACTAAATTGGTTTAATACCAAATCTAACTATATGTCAAACATCATCTTTTACTTGTTAATCTATATTTTTTAAGCTCAATAATAAATTAGGCTCCTTGTCAAAACAAACGTTTTGTCAAGTTTCAGCCGACAGAGAAGATGCACAACACGCACGTGCAACAGCGCTGTGTAGACTTAGGTGTTTTTATATTTTATGATAAGGCCAGGCTTATAAATATGGTTTTCAAAGATGATTGTTACTAAATTGTCTTTGAATTACTATTAAGAGGGCAGGTATTGCTATTCATTAAGAACATGGGAATATCTAAAAAGCTTTCATATATTCTGTCATACAAGTAAGACACATGTACTCGTCTAACAAAGCGTTTTCTTACAGACGTTTTCTTACATTGACTGTTTCGCGTGAACGAACAACACATAATCATCGACTTCGCATCGGAAAATGTATCGTTTGTATTCGCGAAACAGCCAACCCTAACGTCTGTAAGAAGAAGCTTTGTTAGTTATACTCGTACTGTATCTATTACATATCATGGAATTTATATGACATATTAAAAAAATATTAGCTTTCGTACACGGACTTTTCTATAATAAATCTAGTAATACCAATGTTGGATTTAAAGTCAAACGTCAAGGTCAGGGTGACCCTCACCTTACAAATACTTCTTGTCATTATCTCGGAAATCATACGTTGCAGACATTTTTTCTAAGCATTTTTATTATTATTAGAAATAAACACATTTAAAAATCTGAGTTTGTTTCTTTGCCGTGTTATAGGTCAGGGCCACGATCCCATCTGTTTTCAAAACTTCTTCCGTTTGAATAAGCTATAGTAATTTCCTGTAAACGGATAAACGTAGGAAACACAAACAACGTGTACATATGCATTCCTATATGGCGGGCTCGTTTTGTATTGGGCTCATATGGCAAGGGTCAATGTCATTTATTTTTATTTGCATGCAATATATAATAATTGTGAGAGATTATTTATTAGTAAGTTTAACACTAACAAATATCAAGTAAAGTAAGGACTAAATCAATAACACATCTGATTCCGATTATTAGTTTTTGTCTGTGTCTTTTATGATCAACGGTCAAATATCAAGGTTTTAATTTGTTTGCCTCGATAAGAATGACTATCGGTATTTTTTAAACCTAATGTGTACGTAATTTTTAAAAATAACAAATTTCTATTATTAATTGAAATAAGATGAACCCTATTCAAATTAAGGTCAATGTTACTAATGTTTCAGAAATTATGTTTCATCACAACTACCGTTCTACAATTTAGGATCACTGGGTCAAAGGTCTATGTCACAGGGATCATAGAGGTCTAACTAGTCTCCGCTCAATATCCCAAAAGCGGTATGACATTCCGTCTTCAAACTTCATTGAATGATTGATCGAGTTTCTAGTAAGTAAATGATTCATATTGTTTAAAACGTCACTGGGTCAAAGGTCACGGTAACAAGGGCCATAAAGGTACAATTTGTTTCTGCTCAATAACCCTCTGACCCACAGTCTTGTTTCGGGCTCATTGTGTTAAAGAGGTCACAGGGGTAAAAAGGGAAAATCCGTGTCCGCTCAACTTCCCATTGACCAAGTGGCTTTAAACTCCATAAGATGATTTGTCTTATTCAGTAGATGATACCTATTTGTTAAATTGACTCACTGGGTCAACACAAACTTTGGAAAAACACTACTTAAAACATGACTGTGATGTCATCGATTGTTATATCTGTACATTATTTTTCAGGGTGTATCGATAACTTTAGATTATGTTGAAGTAACTGGCGAGTATGTTAATAATGGATACTAACATAATGAACTGTCGGCACTAACATAATGAACAGTCATCGGGTACACACTGAACGACAGTGCACGTGCACAACGTCGCATCGCGTAGAGAAGTCTCTTTGCTTATTTTAACCCACAACGAAAATAGTCGTCTGCTCAAAATATATCGTCTGCTTCAATTCTTAACCTCCCCCGATTCCACTGAATAGTGGGAAAAATGGTCGAGGGTCCAACAGCGTGGATTCAGATCAAACGCCGTTTTACTCGGCATTTAGTCTGAATCAGTGTTGTTTGTAACAAAAATGACTAGTCCTGAAAAGCGGGATTGATGGGTCGATTACGATTATGGACGAATGTGTCAACAGCTATGAATTATACCAGACGCCAAATAACTTGACGTCTAGTCCAAATCTAAACATTAGCAAGTCATTCGAAATTAACTCTTTCACCGCCATGGAGACTCCCAGACCAGACACCGCCTTACAAATCGGCGTCATATCAGGAAAATAACTTCATTTCAAATATAAGGGTTTCCAAAAAGCCAAAGTTTATTTATTTATTCCTGTGTTTTACATGATACGAATATTTGATCCAAAACGAGTTGCAACCGACATTTTTAAACTTGGCGGCGAAAATGTTAAATATTATTACGCTAATCCGGATCAGACGCCGATTAGCTCGGTATCTGATCCGGATTCAAACCGGTTGACACTTGGGAAACAGTTTCACCAAATTTTAAACGAATGCAGACGCCGCGTATGAGAAACACTGTCTGATATTGGTTATAACTGTTTACAGGATGCTGAATCTCAGATTATCCTTGCTTTGACCAAGTTATCATAAAGAACCGGATACATCTTTCTCAACTAATGGCCCACTGGTTTATGATTCTAGTCAGAATGTATTACAAGCAGCTTCAAACTATTTCAAATGACAAGTTACTTGGCGTTTGATCTAGTTCAAAGTTGTGTGTCTCTTTATTACTATACATGTATATTGTCGAACAATGAGGAAACAGGATTAATTCTAAAAATTGAAACAGAAAAC
>JAULCE010019676.1:0-14069 GCA_032359355.1 Macoma nasuta | reverse complement strand
GAAAACTGGTAAATACCAGCACTTTTTCCCATCTGGCAAAGAATGGACAATCTCGACATGGCCGTCGTCAAGAAGTTTCTGAATGAATTCAGTGAAGTGTTTTCTCTTGGATTAATCAGACTGCAATCTTATAGTCAGGGACTTTGCCCGTTTCAAAGCCATTGGACGATTGTTTGGCAGTTTTTGTCTTGTTGGTTTGAATGGAAGAGGGGCGCACCAATTTCCCGGCTCATTTTTGCGAAATTCTTTCTCCACAACCGACAAAAATAGTTTGTCCTCTACAGACATTCCTAACAGTTAACTGGAAGACTATTGATCCGAGTTGCTCGGGTTCATCACATTTCAAGGGAGATTACTTTTCTTGGACCTTAAACTCACTAGGGCAAGGTTTTAAAATAGAATGTCTTCTATCTGGTAGAATGTAGGTCTTATAGAAACTGACAGTTTTGGTTTAATGTCCTTTGTCGAGGCAGACTTTGCCAATCACTACAAAACCAAGATTAAGTCTTTGAGCATTTGGCGAACCTGGTGACCATATTCTTTGTTCTAACACATGATGCGCTTCAAACAAATCTCTTCCGATTAGAAGCAAAAAGTCGGCCCGGTCATCAACTGGCTCTAGCTGATCTGTAAAATCATGTAGATGTGGGCGATACCGAGCGACGTCTAGTGTGGGTATTTTATTTCTGTTACTTGGAATTTCCCCACATTCTATCAAAGTAGGTAACTGCATTATGGCACTTCCTTCTAGAGATTCTACTAGTAAATCATCAGTCTTTTTACCAAACATAACAGATTTCCCTGAACAGCTCATAAGTGTGTATTCTTCTGGAGAACAGTTCATGTCAAAGAATTCAAAAAGTTCTTCATTTGCTTATGTCTTCGTACTTTGGTCATCTAATATGGCGTACGTTTTCATTCGACGTGCTGGATTGCTCTTGAGCGAGACATAAACTGGGAGAATTTTGGCACATGGTTTTCCTTCAAATTGTTCATTACATACTTCCGTGCAAAGATGATCTACATCTGACTGACTATTTTTAATGGATTGTCCATCGAACCTATTAGGCTCCCCGCCATGGTTTTCTGGTTACAAATTGAGTACTGCGCACTTAATGCATTGCCGTACAGTGATAATGGCTACCACACTCTTTGCAAAGGATTTGTACTTTACAGTACTTTACAGTCTTTTTTCAAATGACTTTTAGAATTGCAACAATTGAATTGAAACAAACACCACTGCCTTTAAACAATTTCCTTCTTTTTTCAACCGATTTCGTTCTGAACGTTCTACAATCATTAAGCGAGTGATAAGAGGAATGAATAATGCATTTCAAACAACCCTTATCTGTCCGTTTCGTAACTTCAGTTTTCATCGCGTTCACTTGTGTCCGTTGTTGATAGTCATGTTGCTGAGTTCCACCCATTTCAAAATTAAAACCTGGATCATTGAATTGTCGCGCCATTTCACATATGAAGTTAACAAAAACGAAAACGGGGGGAAAACAGCACCGTGTGATTCCTTGTAGCTAGACGCTTTATCTCTCCATTTTCCCTGAACATTATGAGGCAGCTTATTAACAACAGGATTGTCCCCTTTATATGTATCATAAACGGCAAGTAGCTGCTGTAATTTTACATCAAACTTCAACGACACGATCTCTGCAAGAATGTCATATAACTCATACAATTTTTCACAATCCTTGTGTTTGATCTTTGGGGAATTTTCTAACTTCTTGCGTGGAGACGAATCTACAATTTCAGGGCAGCCATAGCGCTCTTCAAGACGATCCAAAATTTTCTGCAGACCATAAGTTGGATTGCTAACGTTCGCCGATCTAATTGTTTGTGCAACAGCCGATGACTTCGGACCAAGCCATTTTACTAAAAGGTCTGATTCTTCAAACGGCGACACTTCAAGTTCTCGAGTTATAGTTTTGAAGCTCTTATTCCAAGTATGGCATGCCTCTGGTTTGTCGTTAAAACGCACAAATCGCGATAGCAACATGTCTTTCTTCAACAAATAACGTGAGAGTTCTGAAAGAGGTACTTTCTGTTTGTTATTGTTAAAATCTGCACTCAATCATTTGTCTTCCATTAGTCACATGATCGGTTAGCACTTTAAAAGTGTCCTGTCATAAATCTTCCTCTACATTTTTTGGACTTTCTTCAATAGTCTGTTTAATATTGTTTAAGTACTTGTTTTGATCACTCACATATTGCCGGATTCTTCCAATCACTATTTCTTAATCTACCTCCGATCTTGTAGTATGTTCTCTGGTGTAATGTCAATGTTCTCTACCTCTTGAATCACCACGTACTCAGCATTTGCTACACCGGCTTCGCGTTCTTTTTCTAAAATGTCTAATTCAATTTCAACTTCCTGTTTCTTTCTTTCACGTTCTGCAACTGCCTTTCGTAACCCTTCTTCCATAATTGCTTTCAATTTTCTTAATTCAGCTTCTTTACTCATGAATTGAAGCGATGCTTACGCGGCTTCTGCTTTAGCTTTTTCCCGAAGCAGCAGCGATACTGTGCTAGCATTGCTTGACTTTGATGAGCGACTCGGGCGCGTTTCGGATTTCTCACGATGCGAACCACTACTGGATTTTTGCGTTTTATGCGAGTCCGACACATTGTCTATGACTAAGTATTTCTTACTCAATTGTTCTTCCATGTATTTCAGAATTTCTTCCACTTCCTTTATGAATAAATGTATTATCTCCTTTTGAGTCTCTATTTCTCTCAAGCTGTCTACTGTGTGGCAACGTTCTAAATAAACTAAAAGTTCTTCATTCACTTTGGAAAATTCTTAAGCTAACTCTCTCAGATAATTTTGACTTCTGTGAAGAATTTGTGGCTCAAGTCGACCCTCTCGGAAGTGTCCAATTTCAAGTATAGCTTTTTTGTTGTATGATGCTAATACGGTCACTTTACTGTTTGAGTGTATGCTCGTATGATGCTGCTCCTTTCTCCGTAAGGGGGGCGAAGCCTTGGTTCCCATTCGTCTGGTTCCATCGCTGTTTACGAGTTTCTTCACTGTACTATCAACAACACAGTCAGTTTAAACCACTTTTACTCGTCTGAACCCATGTGGTAAAGAACTACAAAGTACAAAATAAAAACGCATGAAGTAATGCTCTCATTGATTTGGATCCTAAATCAGGGCTGCAGATAAGATGCATAAGAGTAACAATATTCAACCAAAACAGCGCAGACATCCGTATGAATCGTCCATTCGAGACGATTCAAAAAGATGAATACACCAAAGGGCCCGGATAAGAAGAAGCAAGAATGTTAAATTGAAATATGCACCGTAACTGCAACTCTGTCATATGTAATGCCCGTTAGACTAAGTTAATGCATGTAAGAAAATTCGAACTCCAATCAAGTGACCATAATAAACATGCACGTATAACCTCCAGAAAGGTGACAGCCCAAAGCAGAACAAAAGTCATGCAGAAAGTTCCTGCAGTAGCTTTCTGCAACAATCCCGTGCTGCATTAAACAACCACATGACCAAACCGACTCTAAGTCGCCTAAATGGGTGGTCACTTAACACAAGGTCAACTGTACATGTTAAAGATGAGTCACACCTACATCACAGCTCAAATAAACAGCGAAATACTGGAATAAGGCAATGGTGCAGAGAAGATAACCGTTGCTTACTAAGAAATGTCCAATTTACGTATTACAAGAGTTATCTTTCTTATACAGTCAAACCCATGAAATACATGCGTAAGGTGCTGTTAGAGCACAATCCAAACACACAACTAATTAAACTAGTTTAAAATAAAAGAAATGCTTTATGCATGTACATGACATGAACTAACAGAATGGATCCAATCTGCCCAACTGTGTAGATACAGAATATAATCACAGGCCACTCTTTAACCAAAAGGCTAAGTCATTTATGTAAAACGGCCGCTATATGTGTCTAGCACACAAACCGCAAATGGCGATTCTCAAAATCGCACAATAAGCGAAGCGCATTTTCTCATAAAATATTGAAACAAACGTGGAATATGTTTAACTACAGTAGGCGAAAGGGGTCTGGATACTTTTTCACAATATGATCTGGTTGCTTACACTGTGGCCAGCCAAATAAGCAGCTAATTTGAGGTAAATTACGTCTTGGACGTCCTGCAGAAATTTCTCGATGGAGACCATAATCTATGCGAGTCACGTGACTCTAAAAGTGAAAGTACTAAGGATAGTACCCTTATTGAGTGCAGAGGACAGTAACCCTTACGCTAACATTGGGCATATAAGTTACTGTTCCAGTACAGAGTGTAATAAGTGATTTTGTGTTCCTTGATTTGAATTCACTATACTGGTAAAAGAAGTCGATGGCCGTCTTTGACTTTCGAGTCTGAGAAGGCATTTGTAAATTCAAACCATGAGCCAAAGTTACAGTTATCAATCTCATGTTCAATGGTTACGATACAAAGTATGATCATAACCTGACATTGAACTTAAGTTCAACAGTAATCTTAAAATCGGCCGTTTAGTAAGACGGCTTCATTATTCAAACTTTGTAAACATTATCAGAAAACATTTAAGCAAGGTCTAAAGCAGTACCGGTTTCTCCCCTCAACACATCATACACGTTTGTGTCTGTTGTCCGAGTCGTCAGGTCTTCATACTCGTGTCTGTGAAATAAAGCATAAACAACGAGGTACACTTAGATATATATGAACAGCCATTCCTGTGCTATACAGAGTTTATACGACCCTTCGAAATAGAGAATTTAACCCGTCATTCCAAACGTTATCTTTAAACTCGTTCAACATCAATGAACAAGATGAATAGGAAGACTTTCTTAGAGAAAAGAAATCATCATTTTTGAATGGCTTTGAAAACATTGTGGAAAATTGAGCATTTGCTCATTATGAGCAAATGTTACATTTCCCACAATGTTTTCTCCAGCCATATGCTAAAGATGCGTCATAAGCCGTATATATGACCACAATAGTTAAGCGTGCATGTAAGAACTGAAATGTGCAAACTATCCCAAAAAAGGGGTTATAAAGAGCGTTAACCCTGTCGTCGCCAAATTAAAAAATGTCGCTTGTAACTGGGTTTGGATAAAATAGTTTAACGAAATTAAATAACAGAAATAAATGAATAAACTTTGGCTTTTCCGAAACCCTAATATTCGGAATACACTTTGTTACAGACAAGAGAAGTCCCTGATAAAATGCCGCCTTCTAAGACGTCGTCTGATTTGGGAATTCACTTTTTTGCAATGTCTATTTGAGTCGCCTATTGCGGTGAAAGGGTTATCCATGTACCCAGTAGTTGACTGTCATTATTTCTGAATAACTAATTCGAGCACTATATTACCAGGAAATGCAATGTTATTTTGCAAACAGTAACTAGATCTAGTACAATCTCAATGAAATCCTTAAACAATTTCGACCCCAAAGTTAAAATTGTCGGTTGTAACTTGTTTTGGATAAAAGACATTAACGAAATATTTCCGCAACCCTAATATTAGGACTTAATGTTATTGCAAAATTGCAAAGAAATCTAAGGTGGCGCCTGGTCAGGGACTGCACTGCTTGCAATGGTAAATTGAGTCGTCTATGGCGTTGAACGTGATAACTGCCATATGCGACTTACACGGCAAGTTGAGGTGATATTTTTCAAAAGGCAACTAGATCATGTACAATCTCAATTAAATCCTATAACGAATATTTGAGACTTAAACATAGTGCAGACACTGATCAGCTACCGCCAATGCGTCGTCTTGTGATAAGCTGGCTGTATGTCGCATCTGCTAGCCATCTTGTGTTGTCCTGTTATATTGACTGTCAAAATGAAAATGAAACCCACTTCAATGTCACATAATGGACCTTCTTCATTTGCATACAGTCAATATAATTGGATAATCTATGGCGGTATATTAAAACGATAAGCTCATTCTTTTGAAGATTGTTCATCTCATTTGCACATTTATTACCGTACCATGCTATTCACGACTATAGTAATAATTCCAACAACTTGGAACCGATCTGTTTAAAACCCACATTTTATTTACACTGAATATAAAACAAAACTAACAAGGTTCACAATTCAAGCAGACGACAATTTCAGTAGCGGACAATCATAAGAGCATGATAAAGATTACATCGAAACTGCAATATAGACAAAAATGTAGTTCCTTACCTCATGGTAGAGTCATGCCTTTCTAATTCGATCAATTCATGAAAAATAAAGCATACATATTTAGTTACAAAATTTAACATTTTGGCGACATATTTAATAATTTAGTCTTAGGGTTGTACTAGAGGATTAAAAATGTATCTTACAGTGCAAGATTGAATTTTAAGAAAACGAATAGGAAGCAAACAATGGTGTTTTCACGAGTGGGAATATGACTTTTTGTAGGTTTCTTCCAAACTCACGAATTTGTCATTTGGCAAATTGCGAATGCGTGATTTCCGAAAAAATCATGGGTGTTCTAATACCACGTGTGTGTTATTTTTTAATCATAGCACATACGTGACTTTAGAAGAATATTGACATTTTGCTTCCTTTAGAACCCGTCTGGTCAAGATCTTTATTATTAGAAAATGGCAGACACTGTTTAGCATTTAAAAATGTTGTTAACTCTAAACTATTTGATTTACAATAAAAGTCCATATACGTTTGAAAAGTTCGCGCACTTTTGTCATATCTTCACTATTATTTAATCGATATTCACAATGTGTACATGTATAAAACGGTTAATCAATTGCCTATTTCGTGAATATGGCTCTGCACGTGCGAGTTGTTACAGGTTATTTAATCGGGGTTTTCGTCCTAGGGTATTATAACCGCTTTGATATTAAGAAAAACAGTTCGAAATGGCAGAAGACGAGAAACGGGTCTATATAAAATAGGCACCTTGTTAAATTGTTCGCCATATAAATTAAAGCGGACTTGGACAGAGGTTTTGGTGACTGTGTTCTTAAGTACCGCGCAATTGCAAAATGGTCACAACGTTTTAGAATTGGTAGAGACAGTGTCACAGATAAACCACGGGCGGGACAACATCTGTCAGCATTTAATGAGAAATATGTTGTTGCTGCTCATGTAGCGATCAAGACCGATGCAAGATACACTGTCGAGGAGATTTCTAAAATATGTGGCATTAATTCGTCGGCCATGTTTTCAATATTAAAAGAAAAGCTGCATCTCAGAAAGGTTTGCGCTAGATGGATACCTTATCTTTTGACACCGGAGCAAAAGGAGGTAAGGGTAAGAATTTCGCAAGAACTTATAGACAGGCACAATGGATGTAATCTCAGGCGGTTGCACGAAGTCTGTACTTATGATGAGACATGGGTATCGTTTTTTGAACCGGAAGGTGAAGAAAAACACAAGGTTTAGAAAGCTTAAAGCGGGGAGATGCCTCAAATTGCAAAGCAAACTAAAACTGTAAGGTAAGACTGTTATGTATGCATTATTTTTCGAAGCAAACTGGTTGGATGCACGAGTGCCTGTATCTGAACACACTATGGTAGCTGGAAGGTTATACGCAGAAAAAGTCTTTCCTGTGGTCACTCAGTACTACATGTACACGGTGTGACCTGCCCACGTACCGGGGTGCGTGGAATAAAGTTACTCCATGACAATACCCAGCCCACAAGTCTGCGGTGGTTATAGATTATTTATAAAATAATCGATGCAGTCGCGTTGTTCATCGTCTAATATATCATGATGTGCAAAGAGATCGGATGCGCAAGAATTTAACCACGAGGGCGTTAGCCCGAGTGGTTAAATGTACAAGCATCCGAACAATTTGCACATCATGATATATTAGACGATGAACAACAAGGATGCATCGGTTATTTTCATTCTAACATGATCGTCATGATCATGTTAGATTGAAATCATCCTCAAATACGCAGGACTATATTTAAACACATACGAATGTAACCGACGTCAACTAGCAACCAGTGACGTCGTTAAGACAACAATGACGTCAAAACGTCAACCATTGTTCATTGCGGAATTAACAACGGTATATTATAGTGGCAACGTCACGTATCATGTTCGAATTGACCAGTAATGGCATTGAAACTTTGCCACATCCTCAATATAGTCTAGATCTAGCACCAAGTGACTTTTGGCTTAATCCTGTCATCAAACAGTGCCTAAGAGGCCGCCGGTTCGAGTCCCGCCAGGAGGTCGCATTAGCCGTTTTTCATTGTATCAACAGTATACCTAAATAAGATTACAAAAAATCATTTTCTGATTGGATTCAACGTTTGAAAAATTGTGTAGAGGTGTAGGTGGAAAAACTTTGAGGGTATGAAATAGTCAGTTTTATCAATGTAAGCTGCATTCTCCTACACCCCGCCAGGTGCACGGAATTTTCCAATAGCACTCGTTGTTTTAATGGTTTGCGGATCAGATCGTTAAATATTAAAACGGGATATGTGTTGTATACCTTCTATATGACACTTAATACTTTTTTCCATAAACGCCTGTTGTCGCCTATGTAGCAGATGACAATTGAACACATTGTTAAAAATTGAGCATTTGCTCTTTGTGAGCAAATGCTCATTTTTCTACAATGTTTTCATAGCAATTTCACACTGGTGTGTTCTTTTCTCCTAGATAATCTTGTGGATAAACCCTTAAATAGTATATGGAGCGACGCATTATGTTGCATACAAAAGCTATGCGCATAATCAGGATCCAAGCCTCTTGACATTTGGATTTGTTTTTCAAATAGAGATGGCAGTAATAATGCTTTGAAAATTGCTACAAACGTTTTTGTTGAAGACAGCTACTTCTTCCGCGCTCATAAAGTTTATCACTATTAAAATCTCGCCACTGAACACTTTACCTGAAACATCATCCATGTTGATATATTCTTGCATCTGTCCACTGTCCGCAGATCTTGTTTCTCTATTTCCGCAAAACAAGAATATACAGTGTTATTTAACCAAACAAAAGCGCACTTCGATGCCTCTGAAACAAAATTGCGAGAGTCTGACTATTGCGAACATAGCAAGAAATGAAGCATTGACTCGTAACAAGAAAATTATCCTTTTCCGAAATGATTAATTTAAATGGCTTTCTACTAGAAATTATTCATTTATATCAGACTCTTAAAATACAGATTAGTCTAAAATAGCATATGACACGACGGATTCATATTATGCATTGCCTTTAAGTATAGAACTTCAATGCGCGTGAAATTCTACTGCTACCATCACATCGTATGGTTCTACCTGATACTAAACCTATTAGTGGAAGACACGCCTATACATACAACGGACAGTAAGAGCTGCCTCATCAATCTCGCTCTGTACTATTTGCCAGAAGGAGATGTATTTCTTTTGTCTTTTACATAGGCACTCTCGCGTTATCTAGTTCATTAAAGTGGGTCAGGATAATAACGGAAATTTAGCAACATCAGGTTAATACAACATCATGATCTCGTCTAAAAAGTGACAACCCTCCTTTTTCCAAAGGTCACAAACTGCTTTATTAAAAACAGAGGCCGTATATATATTACCTTTGCTTTCCGTCTACAGAAACATCTGAAACAAAATAGAGAATATCATTTACTTTTCATATATGATGATATTGGATATGGCTTGTAGGTGCTAGGATGGATTGGCTGCAAAAATTGTTTCCGTAGGACAACACATATCAGAGTTATTATTATAACAGAGTAATAAACATAGTTTCCATGATCTACATGGTTTTGTACACATAATTAATGATTGATGATAATTATAAGAAAGGCAATACTTATACAGGAACAAACATTACCATTTGTTGACGCACGACGTTTCTTGATCACAACAGCTAAGCTCACGATACTGACCACCGCTACAACAAATCCCCCAACACCGGCCCCGATATACACCCCAGGATTACCTTTGGTAGCTGCGGCTACTATTACTGAAGAGAAAATTATACTGAAATAACCATCAACTCTTTCAAGAGAGTTTCGCTCATATAAGAATATTGATAAAACAAAACAAAAAATGCATGCTGAATTATCATAAGTAATATACCAAACTGCTTCCCTAAGCATATATGTTCTTATATTAGGTCTGATCTAGAAGCCCTTGATCCGAGTTTCACTTTTCCCGAAAGAATGATTGCCCTGTTATCTGCATACAAGGCGTTAAAACAGATTAGTATGGAAATATTTAATAAATGTTGTCGTCAATGTTAGCTTTCTGAAAATTATCTCTGTTTTCATTGTTAGTTACCTTTGCCTAAATTAGAGCCTTTATACTAACAAATGAGTATCGTGGGTCTTAATTGTCTTGTTAATAGTGTGTTTGAAATGTTTTATTACTACTTCTTAAAAGAATAAAGTTTTTCCTATTGCAATTTCATTTGAGTGAGTATCTCTTTAAGAGCCACAGAAATTGACATCCACTACACACTTGTGTCAGGTTCAAGATCACAATTCAAAAAGGGCTTATCCTTTGTAACAAATGTTCTTTGAGTGTCCAACAACGTTTATCCGGATGAGAAACAGAGTTTCCCGGCGTCTGACATTGGCCAAACTGAAAATTTCAGTTGGTCGTGAAATGTACATTTTAAGAGTTACTGCATTTAACATCAAACTATGCAAAAATAAATAACAAAAGGCCATGTTAAAAATAACGCGTGCCATTATACTTCTTAGGTAACAGGTATTCAGGAAGCGCGAGATATCTTATTTGCTAGATAAATTTCACAATTTGTATGCATGTATTCAGCAGTTTTGATATTGAGTCATTATTGCAGTATGTACAGACTATATTCAAAGATATACAAGTACCTCCAGAAAAAAATATTCAAAAAATCTTACTTTACCTTTCGTGTAGGACAGCTGAATAGTATCAATTTTGCAGACCCTGACTCAAAATAGATTAGAGTCTATAGAAAGAAGAGCTGTGATAAAACAGTGACGATTATGTACCTATGAACATATAGTCCGAACCTTTTAAAACATAGTCTGTATATATTTGAAATCATAGTGTGCACCTTACCTTTGAAACTAGTGTCTGTGCATTTGAAATTATAGATTTTTCCTTTGTAGCCATAGTGCATGAAATCATGGCTTATAACTTTGGTATAATTCATAACTTTAAATCATGACCCTATATCTGAAACCTCAGTTGACGCCATTGAAATGATAGCTTATCAATTGAAAAGTTTAGCAAGGACATACAGTATCTTACCTGGCTTTGAAATAAAGAAATAGTGGACCAAGCTACCGATAGGGTTGATGACAACGAGTCTGTACTGTCCATAGTCAGACTCTCGCAATTGTGTGATTATCAGTGTCGACTTGAATTCAGAGATCACAATACCAGCAGTCAAAGTTTTCCAGGTGTCGTTGTTTAGATGTGACCACTGGAACTCCGTTGGGCTGGGGTAGGCTATAACCTCAATACTCAGAATGACTTCATCGTTGAGATTATTATATGAGGTCACGTTGTTTTCAGTGTCAATTGCGCTTGGTTTGCCTTTAATAAATACCAAACATATGTTATTGTCATAGATGATATTGTCTATAATGTCGAATACGATTTTAGCAATAAAATGTTGCAAAGCGTTGTGAAACTTATCACATTTTTGCTTGTAAAAATGAAGTTTTGCCTAATTGACATAAAAAGTAGTACATCGTCAGTGTGATTAAAAACATGTGGCGTTTTGTCAAAAGGACATTAACTTCTTTTTTGAAGCGCAAAGCCAACATGTTCTGTATAAAAATAACTCTGCTGTATTGCAAATACGAATGTTTTTAATGTGCTTACACCACTTTAGCAGCGTTATAAGCAATACTACGTGCAATTGACTTGGAGTACAACAATACAAGCACTATATTATTAGCAAGCTAATTCGAAAATCATTCGGCTTTAAATATCAGAAATATATTTAAATGTATTCAAATTAGCGTGCTTACATCTTACTAATACTTCTATTTCTCTCTTTGGTCTGACTTCATTGTTGTATTCATTATAACTGACACATGTGTACACACCGGAGTCAGTGCAAGTCCCTTTGTTTATTGTATAGCCCAGTTCTGTCAAATGATATCCACTTTCAATCGATTGTCCATCTTTGCTTATTGTAATGTTAGATCTGGGGTAACTATCAACAACACAGTGAAACGTAAATGTTGACAGTTCTTCATATATGTGGGGACCGTCTCCGGCTCTTCCAAATATTTCGAAATTGGTAATTTCAGCCCTATCTGAAGTTTAAAGTATGTTATAAATGGTCAGTGACATGTAAAAAAGGGGGCACTCGGACATTTCAGACAGTGTATGCATATACCACATTTTGTCGTTCGGTCTGGCTATGCACTGTTGTCAGAGGAAGCAGACAAAGTATTTACCATTACATAGGCGAACAATGACTCATAAACTGAAAAAACGTCGTATTAAATGATGCCGAAGATGCCAGTCTCAATGAAAACATGCTTTAAAACACAAACGTTTGATTCTTTTAGAGGATGCACCGAGCGATAATGATCTGGTTAAGTATTTAATATGCGTATCTACGTAAATCATAAGACGTGTAATACATTTGAGTATCCTAGTCTTTCGTAAATATAATTAAGATTTTAAGACCCCCAGGTCAATTTTTGTCGATTTTCTTAAAAGAACAAATCATTTTTATTTGCAGACTATTATTTTGTATTGTGGTAACACAACATGAATCTCCAAACGTGAATAGTTAAGAGAAAACTATCGCTTGAAATATTACAATAAAGACACAACGTACATAAAACTTTTAACATAAATGATTCGCTTGATTCTCCTTTTATATCTGGTTCGCCAGTAGGACTCATCACATTCATGGCTATACAAGTGTATACGCCGGCATCAAGTCTTTTAATTTCTGATAGGAACAGAACCTGTCCATCAAACACTTTGTCGTCCTGACCCCTGGTCCATCTAAACATGGTGTTTTGTGGATTTCCGTGAGATACATCGCATGTCTTTGACAGTTGCTGAGTTTCTCTTAGTATCTCATCAGTCAG
The DNA here is from genome assembly GCA_032359355.1 of Macoma nasuta. Classification (NCBI taxonomy): domain Eukaryota; kingdom Metazoa; phylum Mollusca; class Bivalvia; order Cardiida; family Tellinidae; genus Macoma; species Macoma nasuta. The sequence goes on along the minus strand of JAULCE010019676.1, from coordinate 1,069 downwards.
TGGGTACATTGTTGGAGGGTCTGAAAGATTTTCAGTAAAGACATAAAAACATGCATAGTAGGTACACCGATATTGGAGGTTTAATAACGCATTCATTTTCAGATCTTTATAAATCACATCTTGGCAAATGAAATGAAGTAATGTATTTCGTTTGCTGTCATTAAATCTGCATAATATAAACAGCCAATACCTTCCAGCTAATTTCCTATCGTCAGTGGTTTCGACCATTTGTGCAACACAGACGGCTTTCTTGAACCGGCGTCCACTAGTGATAAGCTTGGTATCAAAAAATGACTGAACTACTATCGTGGTGACGTAAAACCCAACACGAATTAAAATTAAACCGTTTATAATCTGGTTATATGATTTAAAGAAGTTACGGTCACTTTTAAATAGTTTACTATGTTTGAACGTATTGCCGCTAGAGAGTATTAGCCAACACATTGAATCATACTTTAATTCAGGTACAGATAGGCATCTGTGTAACGCAATCGAACTTCTTCAAGTCGGCCAAAAGACATTCTCAGATGTGAGTGAGATGTGAGTTTTTAACTTACATAAGACATTTAAAGTCAACGGTGCACTGTTTCTCCCGGTTTCTTCTCTACCAAATGTCCTATTCATCACGTTCTGGGCGATGCATATAAAGCCAGTTTTATCTTTACTGACGCTGTCGACATCCAGTGTTCCTGTGTCGGAAATTACTTGTCCATTTTGTCTCGTCCATATATAGAAGGCACCCGGGTTACTGTCCGATCCATTGCAGGTTACTTTTAAAGGCATTCCTTGTACAACGTTAAGAGACGAATCCACTGATACATGACCCGTCGTTGTGGTATGATACGTAAAAGAAGGTATTGAGGGTCCGTCTGAAAAAAACATAAGTGCTTATTGGGCTAATAAAACTAAAGACATTTAAAGCAGTGTAGGTCTCAAACATGTGCCACGTTGAAAACTTGGGCCTGATCATGTCGAACATTTCAGAGTTGTTAGAGTCACAAAGCATTTACTTATACCAATACCGACACTAACAAATAGCTTATATTCGCGACTAGGATAATTATTCAAA
>JAULCE010019565.1:0-14069 GCA_032359355.1 Macoma nasuta | reverse complement strand
ACTTTTTATTACGGCGAAGAAGAATCGATACCTGTAAGAGGCAAATAAATGATGTCTAATTCATAAGAATGTAATGTCTTTTCTCGTGCCTCTATGATTAGACTAAGTCATATCCTTGCCTCTTGACACATGCTGTTCCAGCATAGTTTCTTTTGGTAATTTGAACGTTACTGTTTTGCTTTCGAGTCCAGCAATATTATTAACCTACATGTTAGCATCTTATACATTACGACTCACAACCCTCTAAAGATTTGTTCAATTTGTTTTCAAAACAGCAATGGAACTTTCTTGCAACGAAGCAATTTTCCAACGCATAAGGAAAAAGATACGACTCTTGCATAATAATACTTAGCGATTTATCAGCCTGGGAAATGCCACAAATCACTCATTAAGAGTGGCGAAACGGCCGTAGAAACTAATACATAAATAAAATTCATGTTACGATCCTTAGCCCTTATTCTGCCAATCGCAACCATAGTGATCTCGTCAACCAGCTTTGACCCGGATCAGACGCCGAGTAACTTCCCATATGATATGGAGTCAAGCTGTTTGATACCCAGGCAACAGTTTAACCTAATTGCAAGAGAATTGGACAAGGTTAAAAAGAAATCGGACGACAATTTTGGTGGTAGGATATGGGTTTACTCTTTACGTCCTGTAAACCTTGTTGTTCCTTTTCTCGTGCCTCTATGATTAGACTAAGCATATACTGTGACTTCAGGGGTCTGTATTGGATGCAATATTCTACTTTAATAAACATAGCTAAATTTGCAGCAGACGCCAGTAGCTTGAGAAATAATACCCTGGAAAGTATTTTGTAATTGTTTCTTGAATGCCATTTGCATTTCCTATATTTTGATTTATGAATATGTGTATATGCATAAATGTTATTACATGTATGTTCTGTATATGTTTATCTCACTGTATAAAATTGGTTAATGGCCAAAGGCATGGACTATGCCGAAACTGCCAATAAACTGTAAACATAAACTGTAAACTAAGGTGACTTTGGCGACAAGAGAGTAGAACTAAGGAGAACCTTCCTACTTTGTTCCGCTAGGGCCATCTTGTCTTCAACCTTTGATCATGAGGTTAAAAACGCGATTTATACGAAATTTTAATTATATCCCCCAAAATATGTTAGTGTACACAAAGCAAACACCTATGATTTGTGTTCAGATTTTAGATAGTATAGGTTCCATTAACCCTTTCCTCCACAAGCTTTTTAAAACTTATTCACCAGGAAATAATCTGATAAAAATATGAAACAACTAAAGCAAAAGAAAAATGCCATTGTTGAATTGTACTGAAATCACTTTTGGAAAACCTCTTTTTCCTAAAATATATTCAACGGCCAACGAGTTTCTCGGCGTCTCATTCGGATCCAAGCTGTTTGCATATGATTATAATTATATACACTCTGGGTAGGGCAGTGAACGGGTTAAGGCATGGTTTTGACTGAACCGAGTTCGGGGTAATGAGGTTGGACTGTATCACTTTTATCAGAAAAAAACATGATATATCTCTTAGTAAGCGATAGAAATGTTGCCTGATATTCTAATTTTGAGTGGGTATAAATCCATCCTTACAATCACGCAAATTCGCGTTTTTGTCTAGACGTTGTTATGAGTAAAATGACTGGATTATTTACATTCTTCGACGTTTTGAAGCTATATAACATTTTCCATTATAAATACTTACACCGCTGGGATATTGCAGGTGTAAAGCGTATACATTATGCCGGACAGGCTGTCTATTCTACTCTAAATATCCGTTTTATAGAGCGGTACAATATGTGTTTTCATATTGAAATAACAAAAATATAGCCCCAAAGATCTCAATTGTAAAACTTTTATACGTGTTCGACGCCATACTTAACTATTTTCTATTACATATATGTAAACGTAATTCAAAGTAAGAAATGTGCAAACACAGTCACACTTAAATGAAAAGTGCGTATTGTTTGTTAAAACAACAAAAATGATAACTTGCAAAACTACTTGCTTATCTGTTCGTTGGTGTAAAAGTTTGAATGTACTGCTTTGTCACACATTTGTGTTTATTTTATTTGGAATTTGTATTTGCACTTACTTCGTTAGGATAGTTTTCACAGAAATCGAGCAATTGCAGAGATGGTCATATTGTTCATTGTAAGTCCATGAAACCGTCGGCTTTCTTCTCAAACCACGGAAATATCATTTTAACAAACTAGCACACGCTGTATTTAAAGAACATATCGCCTTCTTCCAAAATCATGAAAGTGCTGTTATACAAAAGTAGATGTCTAGTGGTTTTGAAAAACACTGACCAAGTTTTTTCCACCCATCGTTTGTGCAAATTTGCATGTTCTGCTCATATTGATTTCTCAGGCGCCGTCTGATCGACTTTATGCTTTTCTTAAATACAAGCATAAATAGAGGATCTTACATGAGTGTAAAAAACGTATGACACGAGCCTTGGCGAGTGTCATATGGTTTTAGTCAACGAGTTTCATAGAAATGATATGGGATAAACACTTATGTAAGATTCTATTCATCACACAAAGAGGAATTTTCGAAATATTCAGTTATTCACACTAGACAAAACGTCCTCCGTATAAGTTTTTACCGTAAAAAGCGGGAATAAGAACGCGACGTCATAACAAAGCCCTGAATACAACGACTTCATACTCAACGTCAGCAGATGGTTCCTCACAAGGCGTTTGAGCGTGTTTATCGACCGGTTTCAAGTTTTATTTAAGAACCTAGTTACATATGATATTTATGTCACTGCTTTATGTCACTCCCAGAAGCTAATTTATGTGATAAAACCACGTACTTGCTACCTTAGAAACATTGGCACTAACGCGGGTTTTGAAAACGTCATGGATGTTTCTTCAAACAATTACGTTACCGCCATTATTGCAAATGACTTTTACAGTATTTGAGACGAAATCGTCGGTGTTCTAAAACCCTGTATGTGCCATGTTTTAACCTTTTCGCCGCCGAATTTAAAATGGTTGGTTAAAACTGGTTTTGGATTAAACATTTTAACAAAATGAATAACAAAAAATAATGAATAAACTTTATTTTCCGAATCCAAATAATACAAAATAAACTTTGTGACTGAAAAGTAAAGTCTCTGATAAGACGCTGCCGTCTAAGGCAGCGTCTGATCAGGGACTTCACTTTTTTGTAATGTTGATTTTAGTCGACCATGTCGGTGAAAGGTTTAAAAATGGCACATACATTGTGTCAGAAGAAATCCGACGGTATGCTAGTTCTCTATCGGTGTCGATTTTATATCCATGTTATGCCAGGGCTGACGAACATAACAGATTTGAGGGCATCGAGGAATTTATCCACAGTTTTCCCCGAGATAAGGTTATTGGATAGCAACGGTTCGTTAATCCGTTCTTAATTTATTATTTGATCGAACATCTGTTGAAGCCTTTAACAAGCGACGGATATGTTTTCTGCTTACAAGTTCCACTGCTTAGATACAAAACATATTCTCTTAATATAAATATATATCAATATTTCTAAGCATTTGTTGTAAAATAGTTTGGATCATCATTAGACAACGAGTTTTTGGCATCTGGTCTGGGTTGTCTATCGTATTAATTTAACCTCCTCAGAATCGACTTTTACTGATAACTATTTAAAACTTTTTTAGGACATGAAGTATTTGCCCTTTTTCTACAGTGAATTTAATATAATTAAAAAATGGGTTTTGTTTTGCCTAGATTTTTATAATTTTCTTCAGATTCCTTCCGCTCGGATATGTCTAATAAAAGCTCGTGGGGAAAAAAGTTAAAATGGTCTTTACGTCGTGAAACAAATTATAGCGTCTGGTTAAATAAAAGTTCAACGCATTTCACCAAAATGTGTTTTCCTCATAGTAAGACTCATATTTTTGTTTTAAAACTCTGATGAAAAAGAAAAATGAGAAAACAAGAGGAAAATATTTCGGGAAAAAGGGCATGTGCTCGTTATGAAAATATTCCATTTGTACAAGGCTTTCTGAAATGATCTGCTACAAATGCGTCAAAAAGCGTTTACAGTTGCTACAGGTTTAATGTTTAATCAAAAACATCATTGCGCAAAATCGATATTTGTGTTTTCGATTAACGTTACAATTTATCTGCTAGACGGGTTGACGCTTAATTCAGCACTAAAGTAATTCTTAAATTGCTCCTTAATACATATTTTGTCTGTATTCATTTTGAACACGCCAGATGCGACTTTGAGTACCGTAATTGACTTTTGCAAACAGATTTTATCCAGATCAGGCCCATAACATAGGGCTGTTGTATATATGTTTATGTATTCAATAATGTTTGGCATTCACCAAGATATCTGCATCAATGTGGCTGAAAACATAATCCATATATATGAGGAAGACAATTTATTTAACTCAATAATTTCTTAGTGTGCAAAGGGCTAATCGGCGAAAAGCTGAAGGTTATAAATGTTAATTTTTACATCTTTTCTTGAAGCATTAAGACGTGATTGTTCTGAACCATGTGAGAAGATACAACTGGTGCCAAATTGCCAGTATTTGTATTTGTAGAACAATAGTATTGAATGCTTCATAGAAAATGTATAATTTGGATATCTATTGAAAATGTTTGTTGCCAATGTTTCCATACTAAGCCACATCTTTACCATTCACGTTTTATTTGCAAACGAAATATGCGGCAGAGGGATAACGTCATTGTACGTTGAAAGCCGCAATATTTTGGTAACTGACGAACCAAACAATAACCAGTTTAAAGTGTTCAATGAATAGTTATTCATGTAAAGAAGTTGAATTTTGAATTTGATGTTTTGTAAAATCTCGGAATTAAATCAGTCTATACTCCTTATCGCCAAATTACGTTTGTAAGATAAAATGTAAGGCTTGTGTATTGTAACCTTATTGTCTTTTGAGTGATGTAAATAATATATAGACGTAAAAAACTTTATCGAGCACAATACCTCTTTGCACGCTTTCTTACTAATGAAATTATTTAAATTATATATGCAAACAGCTTGTATCCACATCAGATCCAACATTGTGTAGTTTTGATATGGGATACAAACCGTTTGACACTTTGTGTCCTATTTTGTCAAACTCAGAAAGACAAGTTATATTTTTTTAACTGGCTGCGCCGTGGTCTAGTAATATTACGGCAAATGAGTATACTCAACCCCAACCCTTACAAGTAGGATGAGCCATACTGGAATCAGCTTCTCTGTCTGTCTGTCCAGATGTTCGGACGGATCTCTGTCGGGAAGTCTGTAGAAGAAGTCGTGTTAGCTATGTAACTCCTACATTCATACATGGATTTTAGAATGCTTCGGCACAAATGTTCACCAACGAGACAACGTGCAGGGCGCATGACTACGGTTTGTGCGTCACATGTCAAGGTCACAATTCAAGGTCAACTGTGTTTGCCTCAAATGTCGAGTCCGCTTAGTATCTTTCCAACCCCTTGAACGATTTATAAATGCTTTGGCACAAATGTTCACAACAAGATGACATGTAGAGCACATGATTCATGCATTTGTGTCAAATGTCAAGTTCACAATTCAAGACTTGTGTAGGGGGTATTCAAGTCTGCCGATGGCGACAGTTCTAGTTTATCCCCCTGTTACGAATGCGCCCCTCCGCCTGACAAACCTTTCGAATGATACATTACACCAATATCCCATGTACTGTTGCAATACCCTGGGGATGTAAACAAATATCGAAAATGGTAGGAGACATTGTTCCATTGTATCCTCTCTCCTGTTGATTGGTTGATATCTTATTTACTCCATATTAGGAGAGCCAATGCAAAACACAAATGCACAATACAAACACACAGTACAAATATACAATACAAATACACATTACAAATACACAATACTAACACAAAAATACAAATACACAATGCAGGAACACAATTAATTGTACACGATAGTATATATAATTGTACCGTATACGTAGCGAACAGCCGGTTAGCGTACATAAAGTTCATTAATACTTATTACTGCAAAGTAAGCTTCATAAATTAAGTATTCATTGTAAATTCTTAGTAAAGGAAGCGAAACGAATTGTTTTACTTGGACTACCTTGTATAAGAATATCTCTTGCGAAACGAAAATAGAGATATTAAAGGGAACGATATACTTTCTTTGATGCACCTGAACGTTGCGCCGTGACAGGCCCATTTGAGTTAACAGTTTACTTTAGGCCTACAACGAGTTATTAACCATTTCCCCACAAGCTATTTATAGGCTTATTGACAAGAAAAGAATAACATAAAAAAATGAAAAAATGGGCAAAAGAAAAACTACATTTTTGAATTGTATTGAAATCATTTTTAAAATATTGAGAATGTGCTTGTTACGAGCAAATGCTCAATTTCCTACAACGGTTTCAATAGCCATAATTTACTGAGAAGCATTTTCTCATACTGAACAAATGCTCCAAATTCTACAATATTTTGAAATCTATTCAAACTTAGCCTGTACATGTAACCATAGCTATTACAACTTTTGAATGGGAGAAACTTCCGTTGAAAAGCATTAAAATTGCGTGATTCATTCATTTGCATGTATGCCTCATACTCAGTGTTGAGAAATATCGCATATTATGTAAATAAATAGTGAGAGTGAATAACAATACTTTATGTTAAAGTACACGAGTTTCGTGGCAGAAACAAGAAGTCATTGTGAGATATTGTTCGGAGCATTAAAGTGTTTCGGTAGGTATGGCGTCAAGATAAGAAACTAAAAGACGTGTGACTGTGTGAAAATTAAACCTTTGCAGTTATAAGCTACACATGCAATTTCAACCTATTCATGGAGTAATTGAAGATTATCACGTTATTGATATCATCATAACAAGCATACTGAGAGCTTTTAATTTGTTCGTTTCATTAATATTAAAAGTAGCTAGCGTAATGCTAACGTAATACTAGGTACGAGTTTAAGTTGATATTACAATTGAATTTAACCAAATGTATGCAATTTCGTAAGATCTACTCTTTGTTCTTCTGTGAAAAGCGTTTCAAGCAAACAGAGACCTCGTTTTAGCTTTATATATGTTATACACGGTATAAATAGTTACTTTATTCCGAAAGATGGGGGGCGGGATATTTAGAGCGTTACACTACAAACTTTCGCGAGTCATGACCAACCAATTTTCCTGAAATAATAATCCGGTATTGAATTTTGACATGCTGCTAGTAACACAGCCTAGAGCTGAAAGAAAATGTATGATAAGGATTTGGTCTTAAACTTTACGCATTGGAATCCAAAGGTATGACTCAAATTATTCTACAAATAATGTTCATTGTATTTTATTTCCTTTTATTAAAGTAAGTGTGCATTTGAAACAAAGATGAACATTTGAATAGCTACTATATTTAACCATTTTCTCCACAAAAGCTTGTTAGCCCCTCTATAACCGATGGCTATTGGTGACATTGTAGTAAATAGAGCATTTGCATGTAACGCGTAAATGTTTCATTTCCTACAATGATCTCACTACAATTCCATTCAATGGCATTTTTCTTTTGCCTTCTTTTGTCTAGATTTTCATATTTTCCTTGTTGATAAGTCTTAAAATAGCATGTGGAGTAAACAGTTCAACAAAAATACGATAAAAATAATTCGACTGAGTTTTATGACAAGAGTTCGTGCATCGAGACGATTTAAACGAATATAGTTAATGCAAAATGTCTAACCATTACCAGATTTTAAGATAAATCTAGTGTCACTGGCAATATCTTGCATAACAAAGATATATCTGAGCTTAATCGAAACGTCAATTGGTTATTACTAGATATTCAAATATAATTCGCATACTGGAAAATTTTAGTAAACTTGTTTCATAAAAATAACAATGAATAAATATTTATGTAAGGCTCTCTAAGTATGCAACAACCTAGTTAATTACTGTAATTCGATGAGTTCTCGTTGGTCCTTTGTGTTCGTAATCGGCAGGATAAGAGATTACACATTCGCTTTAATATACGCTTGATGTGTCCCTTATATATATCCTTATATAATTATTGTTTTCACTTATTATTGTACATGTACTTCATAAGAAATATAGAGATAGGAGCCCGATAAAAAGGGATCACAATATTCATATTGCCTTTGGCGTGTATCTTATGCTAACTCTTAAAATGCTTCTAGTGTATTGCAAGTTTAAATGGTAGGGCGTATTATCACTTTGTACGAGGATTGCGTTTTTCATTTAAGCGTTTGTGTGTTTTAACGTAGATGGGTATTATAAGTTTTATGCGCTTTATGCGTTACATAAGTGTCAATACACTATGGTAAATCATGTTTTAAATGCTGACATCTAGCAGTATTTATCTGGCATTTGAAGGTAGTGTTTACTAACAAACGTCAGGCAAAAACTAGAATGGATTAATTCGAATATTATGATATTTTAGTCTATTGTAGTCTATTGACACAAACACTGTTTACGTTAAACGATTGTGCATCAGGAACGAATTTCTTAAAGGTTTTGCGCTAAGGTACTGTCTCATTTTTGCCGTCGACTGGAAAAGGGCCCTTATGGAATTATAAACTGTGTAGACCAAGGTCAGCCACCACATAATTGGTTATGGGTCTGAAGCCGTTGGAAGTTGTTGAAGACAGACCTATTCTGACCATTAACTCTGCAAACAGTGTAGAACCTTAACCGAAGCCGATATGAAAACGCGGCGTCGGATCAGGTTATACACAGTTTGCAATGCCGTAAGGGCCCATTTTCCCTGCCGAGGACCCAATTTTAATTCCAAACAATGGTTAAAACACTAATCAAATGCATTTTATATTCGCATATATATTCTTTATCCTCATCAGATGGTTTGATTGTGAACGTGTCTAAAATAGCATATCTCAAAAAAGATGCCTCGATGAATCACTTTAAAAAACAATTAAGAAAGATGTTGAAGTACACTGTCGACAGTCACGTGGTAAACATTATTGTGGTAATCAATTTGCTCGTAACGAGCAGACGCTTTATTCTTAAAATGATTTCCGAACCAAAAACAACACAATTTTTATTAACTTAGACATTCATCCTTTTGATTAGATGATTTAATTGTGTATAGGTTTTGAAACAAAGGTTAAAATGGCAAAAGTCCTCACATGCAAAACATGCGATTTCGTCATTTACATATATCAGATGTAAGCCGAATCTTGCGAGCACCAAAAAGTAGTTGCCAGTTGGTAACATGTAACTATTTATCTGTAAATTGTTTAATTGACTAGAGTACGATGGAGGTATGACGTTCATTCCCAAACATTTGGTAATAACTATCAATGTTTGAACCTATTCTAAGGAAAACATTCTGCAATATTCCATATTGTCTCAAAATAGATTTCATACGTCAGAGTCAACAAATATCTGCTTCAACATCATTAGATCAAAGCAGCATCAAAAGGTATTTAATGTTAACCCGTTATCATATCGATATATGCTTTTTTAGACATTGCGTTAAGGAATAAAATCTCGTGAAAAGGCGGTTCTACGCAAAGCGAAAATGCCATGTTTACATTGTTTTGAAAATATTGTATTGAGTATTTTCTCGTCATGAGCAAAGGTTCATTTCCTACAACGGTTCAGTCATCACATGTTAAAGGGACGTCAAAAGGTGCGTCTTTGCAATATAAGGGTAATCACATATCTTTACGCAACGAAATAAACTTTACTAATTTAGATACATGTATACGAATCTAATTGAAATTAAATATTTACTTGTTACCTTCACACATTTTTTCTGTCCAGTGTTATACATGGACGTTCAATAACTGTATTGGAGTATTTATTATTATTTGTGCGTTATGAACACATACAGAAAAAATATTCTGCGAAATATTGTTGCAGCTATTGTCCTTCAATTGATAACAAATTACACATCGTTTAGTCCAGAACTATATTTATAAACGTTTTATAAATTCTATATAGTTTCAATCCAGAAAGATGCAAATTAGTTGACTTATCTGAATCAAAGCTGTTTGCAAAAAGTAGTTCGTCCAAGATTTGTCCGTAACATGCTAAGGAGACATTTTATTTATTAATCCAAATATCAATAATAAATTTAATTTTCACAAAAAGGGGCTTACTGTTTCATGATGCAACATGGTAATGGTTTAGTTAAGTTTATTCAGCCCCTTTTTTAGCTGAATTAATTGAAGGATATTTGGTGCCAATGGTTCTACCATTCATTCAAAACTTATGTCCAATATTTCCCGAACTGTAAGCATGTATAATAATTATACAAGTATGTCCTTTGCCTTATCCGTAATATATTTGGAAGAGGGTACCTTATTTTTCTTTTTGTTGAATGTAATATGTTCTATAAAGTGAAAAGTAAAACCATCACAGGTTCCAAACACTAATGAACTGTTATAAAGATTTTGCATTTTAAATTGATATTGACCGTAAAATAAAAGAGATGTCAGTATTGTATATTTTCATCCACCAAAAATGAAAAAGAAAACATAGTTAACATACTTCAAAAGTAGAAAAGAAGGTCCCCCAGGACACATCACATACAATACAAACAACCATCCGAATATCACTGAAACAGGTTCTCTATCAACACACTCACAAGGCACACACATACAAACACACAGACGCTCGCGCGCATACACACACACACGCACGAGAGCCTAAACATATATAATACACACAAATAGAGGTTACAGACATAAAGCTAGGGTGACGACAGGAGTACTGCCCTGGAACGGTCAGTGGCAAAAACACCACTGGGGGTTTAAACCGGTTTAGGGGCGCCCAATCTCACTCTTATCCCATCATCACCTCCAACAGAGGCACAATGTAAATAAACGTTAACCTCGCCGGATTACCCCACAACATCACTAATGGCAAATCCAGTTGTAAAGACTATGTAAAACACTGACCAATTAACAATCATTCACTGTTTTCGCCAAACATCAGTGTACTATTAACTCATACGATAAACTCATTTGTGCTTATTAGTTTATAAGAAAATGTATAAAAAGGCAATTTCAAAGAATGATAACACCGTAAGGTTTATTGTTGACAAATAGAGGAATTGTTGTTTGAACATATTTGAAATAAGTGTCTTAAGTGGAATGTTGTTATTTGTTTTCTGTTTGAATTTTTCATCTTCTTCAGACTGGTTTCAAAACGATGCTATATGTTTATGCATGGCATCTATGTTTCATATAATAATGGCATATAACAGACAATGAAACAGTCTAGAAATTGAAGTAGAACATACCTGACATTCAACATCCATTTTTCTGTTCGATGGTCGTAATGTATAGTCAAATTGTGTCATATTTATGCTTGTCATAAAAGTTTATATGTCTATCCAATATTTCGGTCAACAAACTTCGCGCGTCGTATTTTATTTGCACGCTAGCTATAGTTAGACCAACTTTTAACCCTGTACTCCAGAAGCTATTTTAGACTTAACTTAAAAGAATCTGAGGCAAATATATGCCGTATTTTATGAAATGGAGCATTTACTCGTTACGAGCAAATGATCCATTACCTAGAGTGATATCAATATATATTATATATAGGGGGGGAAGTGGTTAAGTAACACACATGAAGGCCATGTCTGAGATGTTTCAAACTGTGTACTCCATGACCAGACTCTACGTCAATTAAAAGTATAATGAATTGTTGACGTGAATAACTTTCAGTGCGAAATACGAGTTTATTGGTTTTTTGCAAGTAGTGTGTATCTAGATCTCAGATGACTAAACAAAGAACCCCGTGGTAAGGATATGCACTGTTTGCATATACAATCTTTCAAGCCAAAGTTTATACATGAACTTGTCAACAAACATTATAATATGTTAGGTCATTATTGATTGTTCTTATCAATCATATTGATAGTGGGCGGAGTCTTATATTTATATTCAGCATTAAAAGGTTGAAGATAACGTTAAATGCATTAGACTAAAATGCGTCATCAGTATACAAAGAATGTCATTTGCAAACAATGGCAATCACGTCTTTTGTAACCCTTTACTCTACAGATGATTACCTTGAACGCCTCTGTAATTTCAACGCCATCCAAATTCGTGTTTCCTTTCTCCCTAAAATAGCATATAGAGCTATGTGGTTATAACACAAATACAATGTATTTTCATTGCGAATGTACGCTGTTTTTCTTTCCTTAACAAGTTTATACCGTTTGAAATAATAAATGGTCGATATTTAGATACAGTTTTGACATGACGATTTTGGTTAAAGAGACAAAGACGGGGTTGAAAGTTAAAAAAACGTTTGAATTATTATACCTTTATATTTTGACAGTGACGTCACTCTTTGTTTACAAGTGTATAATGTCGCAAAGATATTGATAAAATGCCAAACAATATAGATCTGATCAGAGGGTTCTTGTAGCGAGACTAAGATGTTACTTTTTATGCTGCGGCATCGGCGGTGTCAAACATTGCGTTTAGCTTAACGTTAAAGTTTCGGGGTATTTTCACTTTTTCTCAATTGGAACTGGTACAAGGGCTATCATATTTAGAATAAAGCAATACATAGTACCCTTCTTAACAAGGTATGCAAAAGATGCCGAGTGTGACCTTATTGTGGGATAAAACACATACTTTTGGTGAATATTGATAATTATAGATTCAAGTTGTTAAGTTTCACTCACCATTTATTTATTTTTTGTCTGTCATTTCGGATTTTGGGGTCAGCAATTGGAAACTAATATTTTGGGGTACTTTTGGACTGGTGTCATTTTGGATTTTGGAGTTTGGAACAAGAATCTTTCTTTTCACTTTTGGGCATTGTCTTTGGGTCAAATATATTTTTGACTTTGTCATTTCAGATTTAGATTGGGTTTTTGACTCTTTTTTGAACACGTTGGACTCAATTCACGAGCTTCTGTGATTAGTCTTGTCATGTCGTATGGCGTTCGTCGTAAGGCCACACTGTCTTTAAACAACATATTCTCCACTGGGTGGAATTTCACTTTTCTTGGCTGAGACATTCCTCATATGGTCCTCTTTCAAAGTTGTTCAAATAAATCCATTCGATGAAGAATTTTGATTGCCATGGGAATAAGATTGATCAGTTTTGAAATAAATATTCTCACAAAAAGCTGGTCCAATTTCGGAATAATTTCACAAAAATGATCCTTTGATGGAACTCTACCATAGTTGTTCAAAGAATGGCGATATGTCTGAACATTTGGCCACCTGGGGTAAACCCGCCTTGCTATATAGACAACTTTGAAAAACTTCTACAAAACCGCTGGTTGAATTTCAAAAGACTTTCATCACAGAAATCATTATTGGCTAGACATATACAAAAGATGATATGTAACTAAACATGGCAGTCGGGGTCGAGCCCAGTTTTCCTTAAATGACTGTATAAAAAACCTATTTCAAAACCGCTGGTCCAATTTCAAAATACTTTCTCAGAGAGTATGTCTTGAGCAACTGGTTGTTCCAAGCTCTTTCATGTCTAAGGCCATGAAAGGTGTTCATGATGAAGCAGGCCACCAGGGTAAGGAAAAGACCCTATGGCTAGCAAGACGGCGCTTCTATTGGCCTGGGCTTGAAAGAGACATAGACGCCAAAGTCCAATCGTGTCCACGCTGCATACGTCGGAAGACCCCTGTTAAACCAGTGGCCCAGCTCAATCCCATACAAAGCACATATCCTATGGAGCTTGTGTGCATGGATTTTCTCTCTTTGGAAAGGTCTAAAGGAGGCTTTGAGCATATTTTGGTCATCACCGACCACTTTACCAGATATGCTCAGGCTATACCTTGTAGAAACCAAACGGCTCAAACTACTGCCAAAGCTCTGTATGAAAATTTCATACGTTTCTACTCCTTTCCAGCCAGGCTCCATAGCGATCAGGGAAGAAATTTTGAAAGTAGAGTGATTAAAGAACTTTGCCGGATAGCCCAGACGGAGAAAACGAGAACTACTCCTTATCATCCGATGGGAAATGGTTCGGCAGAGCGATTTAATCAGACTCTTCTGAAAATGCTGGGAACACTGGAGAACAGCCAGAAGTCTGACTGGAAATCCTATGTTGCGCCTCTTGTGCAGGCCTATAATGCCACCAAG
>JAULCE010019454.1:0-14069 GCA_032359355.1 Macoma nasuta | reverse complement strand
CACGTGACATTTCCGATTCAAAAACGAGGTCTCCCGAACTAGAGTCCCGTTCTGTTATGTAAACAAAGCTCTTAGAGCGGTGTCCCACCACTCTAAGAAATCAACAGTTTACAACATTAATACCAAGCAGTCAACTATGTATTTTTTGAAAGAGTCACGATTTCGACGGTAATATTGTGCATAGTTTAAGCATGAATGATAAGGAATCACACTGTTAACAAGAACTTTGAAGGATAATATGGTTTTAATCCTGAACGGTTATAAATAGTGTTTATATTTCGAATTGTGGCCTTCTCTACTGCTAAATGATGTTCCATTTTAGCTTATGCATAATGTCACAGTAAGTGTTCTTTGAGCAAACGGTAAGTGGTATTATTGCTGCACCTCTGTCTCAAGAGCTGACGTGAGTCGACAATGTTATCCTTTTCCTCTGTCTAAGTACACAACGTGTTCTTTACTAAGATGCTGGAATTTAACAATCTGGATCTATGATGTTCACATGTTACAAATGTAAAGTGACAATCGAGAAATCAATAAGAGGGCGTAATATTTGCTTCTATCATTTCACGCTGAGTGTAATATAAAGCAACCGGTAATTTACATAATATGTTTGAGTTATTAATATCAGCTCATATTCTAAACCTGAACCGTTATATAAGGTGTTAATATTTCGAATTGTGGCCTTCTCTATTGCTAAATGATGTTCCGTTTAAGTGTATTATGTGATAGCAAGTGTTATTTGAGCAAACGATAAGTGGTAATATTGCTTCATCTATGACTCAGTAGCTGCAGTAAGTCGACATTGTTTTAATTTTCCTCTATCAATGTATATAACGAGTTCTTAATTCAGACGATGCAATTTAACAGAGTGGCTGACCTGGATCTATGTTGTTCACATTTCACAAATGTAAAGTGATAATTGAGAAATATGTAAGTGGTCGTATTACTTATTTCTATCATTACACGCTGAGTTTGTTATATAGCAACCCGTAGTTTATATCCTTTGTTTGAGTTATATATACATCAGCTCATATTTTAACCCTGAACCTTAATGTGATACGATTATATCTTGCTGTATGGCCTCTTCTGCCTTATGCTGTTAGCTTGTTTATTATGTCACAGTAAGTGTTCTTTGAGCAAACGATAAGTGGTATTGTTGCTGTACCTTTGACTTGGCACCTGATGTGAGTCGACAATGTTTTCATTTTCCTCTGTCTATGTACACAACGTGTTCCAGACTCAGACGCTGCAATTTAACCAAGTAGCTGATCTGAATCTATGTTGTTCACATGTCACAAATATAAAATGACAATCGAAAAATCAATACGTCGGCGTAATATTTGTTTCTATCATTACACGATGAGTGTGTTATATAGCAACACGTAGTTTATATCCTAGTCTGTGTTATATATATCAGCTCATATTTTAATCCTTAACCTTTATAAAAGGTGTTAATAAATTCGAATTGTGGCATACTACAGCTAAATGATGTTCCGTTTAAGCTTATGTATTATGTAATAGCAAGTGTTATTTGAGCAAACGATAATTGGTAATATTGCTTCATCTATGACTCAGTAGCTGAAGTGAATCGACAATGTTTTCATCTTCCGCTATCAATGTACATAACGAGGTCTTGACTCAGACGCTGCAATTTAACGAAGTGCCTGATCTGGATCTATGTTGATCACATTTCACAAATATAAAGTGATAATTGAGTAATCTGTGTGTGGTCGTAATACTTAATTCTATCATTACACGCTGAGTTTGTTATATAGCAACCCGTAGTTTATATCATATGTTTGAGTCATATTTCAATCCAAAGCCTTAATGTAATACGATTATATTTCGCATTGTGGCCACTACCAACTTGTGATGTTAGCTTATGAATTATGTCACAGTAAGTGTTCTTTGAGCTAATGGTAAGTAAATGTGTTGTTGCACCTTTGCCTCGGCACCTGATGTGAGTCGACAATGTTTTTATTTTCCTCTGTCTATGTACTCAACGTGTTCTAGACTCAGACGCTGCAATTTAACCAAGTGGCTGATCAAAATCTATGTTGTTCACATGTCACAAATGTAATGGGGCAATTGAGAAATAAATAAGTGGGCGTAATAATTGTTTCTATCATTACATGTTATGTGTGCTAAAAACTCGTTTTTTATCCTATGTTTGAGTTCTATATCTAAGTCTTTTTAGACCTGAACTTTTATATGAGGCGATTATATGTCACATTGTTGCTTCTTAGGCTGTATTAACACAGTGGCAAATCTGGATATATGTTGTTCACATGTCACAAACGTAAAGTGGCAATTGAGAAATCTATAAGTGAACGTTATACTTATTTCTATCTTCACACGCTGATTATGTTATATAGCAACCCGTAGTGTATATCCTATGTTTGATTTATATATATCAGCCCATGTGTTAATTACGGTGTTTATATTTTGAATTGTGGCCTTCTCTTCTGCTAAATGATGCTCCATTTAATCTTATGCATAATGTCACATTAAGTGTTCTTTGAGCAAACGATAAGTTGTATATTGCTGCACCTTTGATTCAGCAGTTGATGTTAGTCGACAATGTTTTCATTTTCCTCTGTTAAGTACACACATAGTTCTTGACTCAGACGCTGTATTATGTAATAGCAAGTGTTATTTGAGCAAACGATAATTGGTAATATTGCTTCATCTCTGACTCAGTAGCTGAAGTGAATCGACAATGATTTCATCTTCCTCTATCAATGTACATAACGAGTTCTTGACTCAGACGCTGCAATTTAACGAAGTGGCTGATCTGGATCTATGTTGTTCACATTTCACAAATGTAATGTAATAATTGAGAAATCTGTAAGTGGTCGTACTAATTGTTTTTATCATTACACGCTGAGTTTGTTATATAGCAACCCGTAGTTTATATCATATGTTTGAGATATATATATCGGCCAATATGTTAATCCTGAACCTTAATGTGATACGATTATATCTCACATTGTGGCATCTACTGCCTTATGATGTTAGCTTATGTCACAGTAAGTGTTCTTTGAGCAAACGATAAGTGGTATTGTTGCTGCACCTCTGACTCAGAACCTGATGTGAGTTTCCCTCTGTCTATGTACACACCGTGTTCTAGACTCAGACGTTGCAATTTATCCAAGTGGCTGATCTGAATCTATGTTGTTCACATGTCACAAATGTAAAGTGACACTTTAGAAATCTATAAGTGGGCGTAATAGTTGTTTCTATCATTATACGTTGAGTGAGCTATAAAACACGTTGTTATCCTATGTTTAAGTTATATATCTAAGACAATTTATTTTAGACCTGAACTTTTATATGAGGCGATTATATTTCACATTGTTGCTTCTAAGGATGTATCAACACAGTGGCTAATCTGGATAAATGTTGTTCACGTCACAAACGTAAAGCGGCAATTGAGAAATCTTTAAGTGGGCGTAATGCTTATTTCTATCATCTTCACACGCTGATTGTTATATATCCACCCGTAGTTAATGTCATATGTTTGAGTTATATATATCAGCCCATATTTTAATCCTGAACCGTTATATACGGTGTTTATATTTCAAATCGTGGCCTTCTCTACTGCTAAATGATGTTCCATTATAGCTTATGCATAATATCACTGTAAGTGTTCTTTGAGCAATGGATAAATGTTATTATTGTTGCACCTCTGACTTAGCAGCTGATGTACGTCGACAATGTTTTCATTTTCCTACACAACGTTTTCTTGACTCGGACGCTGCAATTTAACAAAATGGCTGATCTGGACATATAATTTCACATGTCACAAAATATAAAGTGACAATTGAGAAATCTATAAGTGGGTGTAATAATTGTTTTTATCATAACACGTTGAGTGTGCTATAAAACAAGTTTTAATCCTTTGTTTGAATTATATATTTCAGTTAATATTTTTTTTCTAACCTGAACGTTTAAATATGAGGCGATTATATTTCACATTGTGGCTTTTACGGCTCTATGAACATAGTGGTTAATCTGGATCTATGTTGTTCACATGTCACAAAAATAGTGACAATTGAGAAATCAGTAATTGAGCGTAATAATTATTTCTATCATAACATGCTTATTGTTCTATATAACAACCCGTAATTGTTATCCTAATTTTGAGTTATATATATCAGCCCAGTTTTTTCCATGAACTTTTAGCGCGATAATATATCAAGCAGTGGGTTCTATTTCTAGAATCAGTCGATGCAATTTAACGAATAGGCTGTTCTGATCTATGTTGTTCACATGTCACAAATGTAAAGTGACAATTAAGAAATAATCTATAAATTGGCGTAATAATTGTTTCTATCATTACACGCTGAGTGTGCTTTAAAGCAACCCGTAGCTTATATCATATGTTTGAGTTATATATTTCAGCCCATATTTAAGGCTAAACTTTTATATGAGGCGATTATATATCACGCTGTGGCTTCTACTGCTCTTTCAACGAAATGGCTGATCTAGATCTTTGTTGTTCACATGTCACAAATGTAAAGTGACAATTGAGATATCTATAAGTGAGAGTTATAATTTTTTCTACCAGTACACGCGGCTTGTGCTATATACCAACCCCTAGTTTTTATCCTATGTTTGATTTATATATTTCAGCCCATATTCTAACCCTGGACTTTATTTATATATGTCAAACTCTGAAGTTGAAAATTTTAGAAATCTATAAGTGAGCCTAATAATTATTTCTATCATTACACGCTGCGTGTGCTATATAATAACCCCTAGTTTTTATCCTATGTTTTATTTATATATTTCAGCCAATATCTTAACCCTGGACTTTATTTATATATGTCAAACTCTGAAGTTAAAAACTTTAGCTTAAGCATAATCTTAGCTTGAAATTGTTAGTGTAGGCATGGTGTTTTTTATATTGTACCGGTCCTAGCATTGATTTCACCGTCATATTCTCAGACACAAAAAAAGACTCGGAGCTTTATGTCAGAATGGTAGAAGCTGGAAGTCAATTTTAAGTCTCACGTTTAAGAATATGTTCTACTAGAATGGTAGAAGGCGGAAACATTTCTAGAGTCTAAAATCTTAAACTATGTTGGTGCACATGTATTCAATACCTTATTTCACAAAAATGAGTCAACCTGAGACCAGTCACAATCTCAAATAGTAACTGCATGTCTTGCTCTCACAATCTGTATTGCCACTGCAAAAGTTGATTGTTTCAATCTTTAGTATGAGAAGCAAATTCACAAAACGGTGCCTATCGCAAATGTAAAAATCCTTATATCTCAACCAAAGCATATGTTGTGACCATTCACTAGAATCGTCTTTTTAAGAAGATTTAATTCAGTTCTCCCAATATAGGGTTCAGTAGAGAAATTTCAAAGAGTTTGGTAGTAAAATTTCAAAACAGATCAAATAATATTTAACCCTTTATTCCATAGATACGCATTTTGATTCCTCTATAGCAGTAGCCTATTTAAAATAATGGTGTTTTCCTTTCTCCTAGATATTTTTCCTAATCAGAATCTACCTTCCTTGTGAATGACTCTAATAGTAATACGCATGATGACGCCCAATTTATAGATTGACATAATTTTGACTTACTTCTTCACAAGAATATTCTTTTACACCATTATGCCACTTTTGGGCTCAGTATGTATGAAAATATTCGATGAATATGAAGATTATCTTGGAGCAAAAGAAAAAGGAAAAAAGCAACATTTGAATGTCCTTAAAACATTGTGGAAAATGGAGCACTTGCTCATCAGGAGCAACTCCTATAATTCCCAAAAGGTTTTCAATATTCATCTGCAATAGAGACAACAAACGGCGTAAAATGTTAGCTAACATTTTTAATCAGGCTTTTCTCTCTGCATTCTAGTAGGGACTTCAACATATGTTATCATTGTGGATGAGTCTAAAATTAGAATAATTATGGCATCATGTGTTAATGGGGTACTAAGTTATTGGGGTACTTTCTCTGGACTTTAGTTACTGTTAACTCTTTACCACATAGCTATGCATTTTCTCTGTAGTTGATCATGATTTTTGAAATATTGTGGGGAACGGAGCAAATGCTCCAATTTCCACAGTCTTTTCAAATATATTATGACTTTGCCATTTCCTTCTCTGCGATATTCTTCTTTTCAACCTGATGCGTTCATTGCAAATGACTCTAGTATTAGAATGATCTTTGTCTTCACTGCTTGCCTTGATCAGCGGTAATTGACATATCAAAAGTGAAGACCCAGCCCCAAGTATTCGCCATTAAAGAGCATAGTAATAGAAGTTACAATTGGTTATTAATTCAAAGGTAAAATGTGATATCCTTTACAATTGCAAACAAAGTCGACCCTGATCAGACGCCACATCATAGACTTTCACAGTCTAATGATCTGGGTCTTCTCGGTTTGCCTTGATCAGCAATCTCGGACATTTAAAGTGTAGACTCTGACCGCAGTCATTACCATTA
The DNA here is from genome assembly GCA_032359355.1 of Macoma nasuta. NCBI lineage: Eukaryota > Metazoa > Mollusca > Bivalvia > Cardiida > Tellinidae > Macoma > Macoma nasuta. The sequence goes on along the minus strand of JAULCE010019454.1, from coordinate 7,603 downwards.
AAGCAATATGTAGTAATGGAATTTACCGTTTGTTACTCATTGAAAAGTATAATGTGATGTCCTCTACAATGAATACAGTGTGACCAAGATCAGACGCCACATCGGAGAAATGACGCCTGGTCTTCGTCTACATTGTTTACAATGTCCGAGTCGCCCTTTTCGCATGACGCTGGCTATATCGTAATATTTCTGTGAAGGGTGTGGTGATCCAGGTAGCAAAGCTTTCGCGTTCTTGCGATTTGGGTCATCAGTATCACTGTTTACCTTGATCATCGTTCTCTGAAATATCAAGCAGTGTTACCCCAGACCCATTAAAGCAGCTTATAGTATGTCCTCTACAATTGCAAATGATGTAGACGACCCTGATCCGACGCCGTATTGGAGACGTATTGACTGGTCTGGGTTTATAATATTTGCAATTTCCGAGTGTCCTGGGGTCTACGCAGTTTGCTATGCCGTAATGGCCATTTTCCCGGCCTGCGAATTTATTATATCCACTGCCTTATAATTATTACTATAAAACATCGATATTCATTGATTTAATGTGAGACAATAGTAAGATTGTCGGACAGCTTAGCTCTAAATCAGACACCAAATTACTCGGCGTCTGATCTGGATCCATGCTTTTTGTCATGCTATAATAGTGAGGGCGTAACAATGATTAATTCCATCAGTTTCTGACAGTTTTTATTCTTATCAGTCGCCACGCTACGTTGTTTGGTAATTCTGATATATCTGTCCCTGAAATATATATATATTGTATATCCGCAACACTATCCTTATATCTCGTAAAATCATTCAGCCATCGTTATCAGAAGGTTAAAGTTTCAGAGGTGTTCAGACTGTAACGAGTGACACTGCCCAGTGGGTTTTATTCACTTGAAAATATTAAGTCAAAATCGATAATTGTTACTTATCAAATTGAAATTTCAAATTAACTTAATGACTTGAATATGACAGAAAGTTGTTTTCTTAGATTTGCCTTAGATTTAATTTTCACGACTAAGAAAAAAAGGTTTTGTTAATGACGTATTCTGTCATTAAACTTAGCGAGGACAACGGTTTTTAGGAGAAACTATTTATGTAGGCAGAGCGATGACTTTGATTATAGACTGTGTTTAGTTGTATCTACTCTTGGAGGCACTTATAACTGTGCACTTTATAAATGTGTATATCTTTTTTATTAATAAATATTTTTGTAACGAAACTTTCAGCAAATGCTATTGAGGCAATTTTAAACAATATTTTTTTAATAAATCGTCACGGGTCAATGGATATCGCGAGTTCAGAACGGTTTTGACGACATCAATAAATTGCACGTGCAAATCATGAGTTGGCGTGTAACAAAATTGCAAAATGTTGATATTTATGCTCTATCGATTCACGCAACCAAAAAAACATAAAATCAGACGGCTGTCGTTACCAAAAAGGATAATGGCCGTCGGACTGATAAACTCGGATGTAACACAAGCTGAAAACAAGTGTGAATTTAACACTGTACAATTGTTATATTTCTTTTTTGAATTCTAAAAAAGACACGACAATCATAAACTCAATGCAATGACACTAATGCATGATAATACGCAATAGATTAAAATGTCTTACACTTTTGATTGTATAAAACGATATATAAAAAGAGTTCAATGTGTTAAATTGACACTTATTGCAGTTTTTGTTACCTAGGCGTTTACCAGTCCGTCGACCATGCACCTTTGTCGTAACGACATCATCCAATTTTGTGATATTTGGCTGTGTGAATTGATAAAGCATAAAAATTTACATTGTGTAATTTTGTTACACGACAACTCACGATTTGCACGTGAATTTTATTGTTATCGTCAAAATCGTTCTGAAATCGCGATATTCATCGACCCGTGACGATTAATGCAAAAATATTGTTAGATCTTGCGTCAATAGCATTTGCTGAAAGTGTCGTTAAAAAATATCTATAAATAAAAAAGATATAAATATTTAAAAAGTGCACAGTTATAAGTGCCTCCAAGTGTAGTACAGAATAATAGTAATGCAGAAAGCTTTCTGCATATCTTTTGTTCTAAATCATGATGCTAATTGTGATCAACAAACATGTACCCATATGTGGTATCTGATACAATCCAAACAACGTCTATTGCATCGAAATATTTGTGCACATCCAGGAATGTTATCAAAAGACTTATATATAGCAACGTGTAAGCAGACATAAGTCAACTAAGTATAGAATAGAGGCCAAAAGCTGTCTATTATGTGAAAGAAAGGACATATTGAGGCGCGTAGGTCTCGTCAAGCAATGTTTCATTTCCTACAATTCATTAAAATGTCGTAACTACAGAGGCGCCATACAGGTGATTCTGTTGAATAAAGGATGCGTCGCGGATGTTGTTATCTAGTGTTGTTTTTTAAATGTTTTATTGACATTTAAATGCGTTAACGAAAATCGTATTTTGCGTAGATGAAGATAAGCTGCAGTATTATTTACACAAACTATCGGCTTGGGTGAAGCATGCAATCACTACCAGTATGCAAATGTTTTTGTCCCTACTTGGCACGATTGCATTTACTGATCAACACAATCTATCAGGTTTTGTAATAGAAAATAAAAATAAACGGAAAAAAAAACTGAACAATGAAGGCAATGTTAATTCAATAGTTAAATGAAAGTGTCATGCTATATTTCATCATAATCAATGCGAGGCCTAAAAGAATAAACTGCATGCCACAATAGTCCCATAGGAAATATTGACATATTGACTACGATGTCGCTGAAGGCTTTTAGCAAATTATCGCGTATAGCCTTGTCAGATTTCAGAAAATTAATTTTATTTTTTAGATTAATTATCCATGTAAATTGCGACAGTGTCATCAGATCATTGCCAACATCAGGCTAATAGCTTCTTTTAAGATAAGAGTAAACCAATTATCATAGTGTTTATGTATCATGTAGTGTTGACATTAAGAGATCAGAAATTACGTAATTAATTGTACACCTTGTTAAAAATGTATTTTTAAAAAATATATGTTATGTACTAAGATTGTGGAATCAATTTTAATTTATCAGATCACACGTTACTTTGGTCATATTGACGATTTTATTTACAGTCGAACTGTTGTTTGAGACCTAACAACCAACAAAATTATAGTACCGCACTTATCCGTAATATTTGGTCAGTTATCAAAATGTGTAGAAACTGACCAGCCTTCATCTTTTCTTCACACCTTGCTTCGCTCGTTTATTATTTTGAACACACAATTGTTATCATGGTAAACTAACTAGTCAGAATTTGTAGACAACTAGGTATTCTGTGTGGCCGAAAAAGTTTAGTAAAGAAGAACTTACTAAGCATGGTTAAAACAAATAAGCACTATACATGATTGTTACTTTATTCACCTATATTGCTTAATTGTGTTTACAATTAAATTTTATGAATGAAACAATTTTTTATGAATTTATTTGAAATTATTCTGTATGATGTAGTTTGCATTGTTTGTAGACAAATATTTACTGTTCATCTGGCAGATTGATTTTAGTCAAAACTTCTCGATAAATAATACGAATAATACGCTGCGAACATTATGTTTGAATGCCTGATCGCAGAGGTACATAGAAATGGATAAAACATCTTATCAATCAATAAAGGGATATTTATTTTGTTTTGTGTCCGAGAAGCAGATTGGCGAACACGCCAAAATTTCACTCGTCTAAAGGCATCGAAAACAAATTGAAATGTTCGACATTTTTAAAAACAATCAAGTGCGTAAATTGTTAGAAACTATGTGTATGCCGGTTAAACAGATATCACAAATTTCAGTTTCCCAGCTCTCTAAAGGAAACAGTCTTCAATGAAGCAAACTACTTACCGCTGCGGTACATATTTGGAAATGCGGTCTCGGTTTCAAATGATAGTTACCGCCATGGTCATCGATAACGCGCGGGAAAAATACTGAGACAATAATCTAGAAAGTTCTTACTTATGTTAAGGAGTAATTGCTTGAAGTTTACAATATGTCGCTACGAAAACTTCGTAGTATACAAGAAAGCTTAGGACGTCGAGTGAAATAGTAAGTTAACTATATACACAGAATCTAAAATGGATCACTTCATCTCATGGGAAATAACGCCAGGCTGATTACGTAATTACACTAAAAGCATATTACAATGAACATTGGTGGTGTGCTTCGATTTTGATTTTTTTTTGTCATTTGCTCCAACAGCGATGTGAATTACAACCATCTGCATATTGTTGTGTTCTGCAGGCTATTGTGTTGGTATTTATTCATATGCCATTAGAATCGGAAATAAATGAATACACCATTTACCTATGAATAGGTTTCTTACAATAACGCATTTCTTTGAAAGTGGTTAACACAGTAGACCAGATCAAAAACGTAGTGTACAATCCTTCATTGTATTGTTAATAGAATAAGTGATAAAATTACACTAGACAGATCAATTTAGAGCATTATACTTATACGCCTAAGCATTATTTGAGATTTATTGTTTAAAGCACGTCGGTTTATCTGCACACAAATGGTAATAACATGGATATAACTATCAAACTAGTTTGATGCTATTTTTTCAGGCAATACTCCGATTATTTCGAATGATTGCAACGCCTACACTGTGTCGTGAAATAAGAGTTAACTGGATATGTTACAAAATATTCGGCCAACGTTATATTACGTTGGAATATGGTACTTTATTCAAGTTGTTATTCTTTCATAGAAAAAGAAAGCAGGAAAAAGTTTGCATATTACTTTATTTCGGAAAACACTTTACTTAGAAGTGTTAATGAATTAAACTTGAATCCCCATGCACATTGTTTTGTTAATGGTTTACGTTTTCTTCACAGCGTAAACTTCAATATTAATACCATAGGTAATAAATACAATTTGTTTTTAAAAAATCAAACTTTCCAAGTCATGTTCCAGTTGAATATGAAAAGGCTTTATAGGATTAAAAATTACTATGTAAATTAATTTTAGCAAATACTTATTATTCAAATAATTGTTATGGTATCATTCAAGCTATCAACCTTTAAAAATGTATAATTTCATTGTTTTAATGTAGGGTACAACGATCACAATATATAACAACACGTCTATGGGTTGTCGTTGGTCGTCATTATCACATTATTACGTAAGACAGGTGCATCTCGGTTAACTTAAGTATTTAAGCTATGTTTTAAAGGCCACACACACCTGCACAAATAAAGGTTTGGTTTGCTAGATATTGTTTTGCTAACTTTCCAAGAATTAATCGTATCAAGTCAAATGTGTTTTGGGTAGAGTTTAGTTGAATTGTGCACTTGAAAGGTGCATGTCGACCTTGTACCTTACAGGCTTTATAAGACGTATCAACAAGGACAAACTCATGCTAAGCGGATGATTGTAGGATATTTAACATTGCTAGTTACGAGCAAATTCTCTACTGTCAACAATAATTTCAACAGCCGTCTGCCAACGATGCCAAAAGGCGCTCATATTGAGTAAAAAGTTAACATCGAACTATTGAAGACAATTGATATAGACTCGTCTAAGGCTACATGTTGTGTCTGTAAAGTAGCTTAAGCAAGGGCATATTGTCATCAATACTAGTCAAGCTTTAGGTCTAAATATGACTAACAGTAGATATTAGAATATTCCTGTTGTTGAAAAATGCAATATTTATTTTGCTCTACCATTTTAAGACCCGACCGCTTTATTCAATGTCAGCGTCACTATTGCATCTAAAGGGTTTAGTCCCATGTCAGACAAACATATCATTTTTAATCGACGTTTACTAAAATCTTCCCAACATTAATCAAGGGCTATTCAAGCTCGACACAATCAGTTAAATATTATTGTCATTACATTACAACGTCGTTATAACCCTTGTCCTATTTCTACGCCGTTTTGGTCCACGTCATTGTTGTTTAATACGTTTTAATTAAACTTAGAACTATAAGAAAACATCGATAGATTGTATACTCTTAACACTCTCCAGTCTTTACGACGTCAAATAGGTATACAAGTATATATAAATATAAGTGAAATATTTTACTGTAAAATATCGTCTGATTACATCGTGAAAAGGGCAATGAGACATACAAGTTGGTTAAAATTGTATTGGTACATTGATTCCAAAAAGGTTTACTAGGATCAGCCTACCGAGGAAAAGCTTTAACTCTATCTTTACCTTAATCTTGGCGAGTCTCATATCAATAAAAACAAACAACATTTATCGACAAAAAATAATACTTAATAGTAGAAATAATTAATATTATTATGTTTTTACACGGTTAAGGTTACACACTCATTTCTAAATGGAAATTAAATTACAACAAGAGTTCAAATGATTTTAGTAACATTTAGGTTACACCCAGTGAGTCGAGTCTAAATGCCTTCTATTAAGGCCTTATATAATAATATCATTAATTCATATTCAAAAGGATCAGGGTCTTAACACCTTCATTCATAAAGTTAAAATTTAAGTATAGCAGAACTCGACAATGCACCAACATAAAACGACTACATACAGGATTGCATGCCCAATAATGCATTATATGTTCCGGTTAACTGCAATCATTTTGCATTAAACCTGATCTGTGTATTTGCTGTTAAACATGTATACATTGTATTGTCGTCATTGTTATATAAGCATTTACCTGTGAAATGATATGTACATTGAGAGCAATAAAATATGATTAAACTAAACTGCAATGGCATTAGCCATGCCACGTCACTGAACACGAAACTGTGTCGAGACAGATGGATAGATGATGCTAGAATATCACCAGAAGCGGTGACGATATTGTGTTTTTGAAAATATTATTAAAACATTTACTTCATATAAGTGTATTAATCAATACAGTACGTAGTACGTGTTTTGCCAATAGCAAGGCCTAAAGGCAGGTAGTTGTCTGATAAGTACGGAATTCCATAGTCGACAGCATCTTTTCTACTGCTTACTGCTTACTGTCTACTGCCTTCTGCTTACTGTCTACTGCGTGCTGCTGTATGCTTACTGTCTTCTGGTAACTGCTAAATGCTTAATTACAGTAGACAGTAAGCAGTAAGCAGTAGGCAGTAGACAGTAAACAGTAAGCAGTAGACATTCGACAATAAGCAGTAGACAGTAAGCAGTAGACAGTAAGCAGTAGACAGTAAACAGTATATAGTAGACAGTAGTCAGTTAGCAGTAGACAGTACGCAGTACACAGTACGCAATAGACAGTAAGCATTTATCAGGAATCAGTAGATTGTAAGCAGTATACAGTAAGCAGTAGACTGCAAACAGTACGCAGTAAACAGTAGACAGTACACAGTAAGCAGTATACAGTACGCAGTATACAGTCAGCAATAGGCAGTAGACAGTAAGCAGTAGACAGTACGCAATAGACAGGAATCAGTTGACAATAATTAGTATACAGTTATTCCATGGCTATTTGTGTAAAAGTCAAAAATGTTGTCCCGAGGCGGAGGGGATGACTTTCTGAACTGTGTAAAGATTTACAGGTAAAAATGTAGTGTAATAGCGATATTTCGCGCCCTCCATTTTCACCATGCGGTTTAGTTCATTCAGGAATATGTGTACAGCAGGCAGTGTTGTCAAGTGTCGCATGAAGGA